>JADDOH010004687.1:0-110430 GCA_016648135.1 Agrypnia vestita
CAAATGTATAATAACAAAATTTAATTTAAAAATCGAAGTAAAGATAATCAAAATACTAAAAAGTTATATATATATATATGGAAAATGAATAATAATAAAGTACCTACTTAACATGAAAATAAATTAAAAAGATAACTATTTGTAAAAAGGACCTGGTTATTTATAATATTAAATTTACTATTAACACTTTTTCTTATTTCCAAAATTTCTAATTTATCAAACTGTGATTCTGTATAATTTTTATGTAAAATTTGTAAACCCTTATTATTATACTTCGATTTTTAAATTTAATTTTGTTATTATACATTTGTTATCCTGACGAAGAGGCCATTGGCTTTGAAACATAACGATTTTTTTTCAATAAAAAAGTGGTGTAAACAAAGTTTATTTCTATAAATTATAATTTTAATCTCACCACAAAATAATTATGTTGTGTTTGAAGAAGTAGTATTTATTTGTAAACAATAACAAATCAATGTACACTGTTTCGTGAGAAGAGACAACGTATATCATTAGAATAGCCCTTTAAAATATACGGATGATTTCTATTTGAAACATATATTTTTTATTTTTTTATTTATTCATAAAATCCTTTATTTATACATGAATATGTGGATCATAATAGTAAATATCAGGTGAGTGGACAATATGAGTTAGCGGAACGACACATAGTGGAATGTAGGGGGTTAGAGAGAGATATATAAGATAGATGATATATATAATATATATATATGCAAAAAAATCGATATTTGAATGTTCCTACGATGGAATTGGTGAACCTTGCATCGTGTAGAGTGATCGTTTAAGCCAGCTCATACAGTTTGCAAGCCCTGGGTCATTGTAAAAAAGAGTTGCATAGATGTTTCTTATATAAATAGCTTCGTCTCTGTGAGATTTCTATAATTTATCTTAATTAAAAAATATTACCAACTCCTTTTGCAACGTCAGCATGAAAATATAAGATTCGGCATTTCATTTCGTGGATAAATAATTATGCTAACTCACGTTAAAAATAAAAAGTTCACTGAAGAACCTGAGATAATTAAATTCACGAGAAAAAGTCAAAAAACATTTCGAGGATGAAATAATATAATAATTTTCAAGATTTCTTTTTATATAACACCACAATTAATTTCCAAATTAATTAAATTCTCGTATAAAACTTTTGCAAATGAACTTTGCATAACTTTGTAGGAGTTTGCATTTAAACTTCTCGAAAAAATGCTTCCTTCGTAACGCTAATCACGTGTAATTAATTAATTTCTACGAGACGTATTGCCTAATTCTCCCCAAGGATTTCGTCCTTGAGAATGTGTCGAGTGAACGTGGGACATTTTCATTATACCTCTATTCTACCCGATTTCAAAAACGAATTAAAACGTAATATTTTCGCTTGTTTTGTTCGCAGGAAATTAAGAAAATTGTGACGGCCTTTCTGACGGGGGAGACGTGCCGAGGAAACGCGATACAACTCCTGGCGACATTCGATGTAAGTTTTTTTATTAAATTTATTATTTATGAGACGGAAACTTTATGAAAGTTGTTCTTGACGGATGGCAATATTGATTTATAACGTATTTACGGGAACGAATTCAAACTCGTCGATATATTCCATTATTCAATGCTTAAATATAGGAACAATAGTTGTAATACTGTTTCGAGACAGATAAAATAATTATGCACAGTATGTCTCATAGCTAGTAGCAAAAAATTTACAGGTGGATTGATGCCTTGAGAATTATAAGATAATAAGCCGAAAATGTTCAAGCATACTTAACAAATCAACCAAATGGAGACGTGCAATATCAAAGTTTGCATTTTTTCTATATTTCTGACTTACTTATCACAAAGAGTTGAACTATCGTTAAAATAACTTATATCAATTAAGAAAAGTTCATTCCCCTCACGTTTCTTATATATAAATAGATTCATCTCTTCGAGACTTCTATAATTTATGTTAATTAAATAATACTTAAAATATGTTCCGTGATTTTTCATGAAATCTGAATTAATTTTTCACAAATTAATTAAGATTTCAATTAATGAGAATTACAATTAAGTAATTTTTACCATAATTTTAAATTTTTTGTATGTGAAGAATTTTTTTTTTACTGGAGAAAATATTTAAAAAAAGATTGTTAAAATAATACACAGTACTTTTACTTAAACATGATTCTTTAAAGTAATCCAACACAAGACATCCTTCCTTCACCGTATTAGGGAGGGGATTAAGTGGGTGGATAGGGTGGGGGTTGTAAGAAGGTTACGGTTTAGAACGAACCTTCAAAAGATCTAGATTGCTAAACACAAATTACTATTTTTTTATTTATTCAAAAAAATACTGTAGACATTTTAAGAAGTTGAAAGCGACGTTGTTTTAATGAAACAAATAATTCGCCGAATCAAAATAATAAAAAAAAAACAATTAAGGATTTTTGAAGGATAAAGTAGTATTGTAATGGTTTAAAATAAATTGAAAATTTTATTCCGTTTCCTGCAATACCGGCACATGTTCCACACGACTCAACCATCTCAGATATCCTTTCTTCATTCTCATATTTATTTCATTCGTTTTATACTCATGCATCAGAAGATTAAGGCATTTTTTAAATGAAGGGCAAGCATAAATTTTTGCCAAACAAAATATTGAATCAATCAATATATCAAAAAAAATTATACACACATATTTTACTTTCTCCTGTGAAATTTTGGTTTCTTGTAATTGGCCAATGAAGCTGTATAATTATATCATTGGTATATACGAAATATCAACGGCTGTAAGAAAACCTATTAGCCAAAAATAAAATAAATTAAATAAATTTTCGACGAAACTGTCGTGCTTGATGTGATCGTAATAGTGTGTACAGGAGTTTAGAGATTGACTACTGCGATTAGGCCAGTGAATTGTCATTTTAATAGTACTGTGCCAGTCGCTGGGGCATACCATCATAATTCAAAGTTTTTAAAATATTGCCATAAAGAGATACTACCCCAACTGCTACGGTAGTTGCTATAGTTTCTCATAATTTCAGAAACTATTTATTTGGTTGAGTTTACTGAGTTATTTCATGCGGCGGTGAATAGAATAATGATCCCCAAGATGATCGCCGACCTCCGATGGCACTCTTTTTTACTAGTGTTTGAAGGTCCCGGGCATTGTCTGCAAATAGTACTGTATCATCTGCAAATCTAATTTTACTTAAAGGTTTTCGATTTACCAAGATCCCTAGAGCAATGAGGACTGAACCACCGTTTACCCAGGGCAGTTTTATAAGCAAAAGCTCTTATATAGGTCCACTCATTCGCCGCCAGGTTGGCATTTTTTAATGATAAAGGCAACCGTGCAACCCAGCATTGCAAAGTAGGATTGGGCCGCACGACTGCCATCCAAAATCTTCATCCAACATCCCTAAAGCAGTATCATCTAGGGCTTCCTTCAATATTGACTCGGAGTACAGATTGAATAGCAGTGGTGATAAGATGCATCCTTGTATTACACCACGCCTAATTTGAACGTCTTCGCTCAGTGTGCCTTCAATTTTAACATTTGCTGTTTGGTTCCAGTACAGATCTTTGATGATGCGGGTGTCATTATTATCAATTCCTCTGTCTTTTAGTAGCTGTATAAGTTTCGGATGTTGGACCTTATCAAGAGTTTTTTCATAGTTCACAAAGCACATATCGTTTACGTTGACATTTACACATTTACGTTGACTTCTTAACTTCTTTGACTAGAAAGTTTATATTAAATAGGGCTTCCCTTATGTTTTAGCTATTTCTAAAACCAAACTGGGTTCCGCTCATGCCTTCTTCGTACTTTTTGTGAAAATATTAGGTTTGTGATAGTACTACCAAAATAAATATATTAGCTTCTGATTTTTTGTTAAGCAGTGCATTAACTGCTTAGCAGTCAATGTTTGTCACTGTGCATCTTTCTTTCTCCCTATTTACATAGCCTTCATCAGTTGTCCTTGTACTTAAACGCCAGGGCTTTTAGTTCCGAAAGGTCTCCTGACTTCAGGCATCCTTCATTTCCTTCTCGTGGGCCACAAAGTAGCTTTAGATCTTCCTCGTTATCTTCTGCTAGTTCTGAATCTCAATATAGTTTTGATGACATCTTCTGGTCTAATGTTATATAACATCAAAATGTAATATAACATCAAAGAATGGAAATGGTCAACCGTAGTAAAATTTAACGCAAACAAATTAGTAGACACCAGAGCTTACGTTACTTATTTGCTGTTGATGTCTCCATATGAAGTTCTCGCGTTTTTAACCCACAATATTTGTTTATATATACCTACAACTACATTCTGTACTTTCAAACTATCTTTGCAATCTTCTTTCTATCGAAGAGGATGAAAAGAAATGAAAATAAATTTAAATTTATTATAATCTATCTATTACGGATATTATAGAAATGACAAATTCCGTAGTTCTAATTGGATATTGTTGATACTTTGCTGAAAAATTTGTCAAAAAAAATCTCTGATATTTTCGTTTTTCAGCTTGATCCGCCATCTCGTTTCAAAATGGCAGCTGTTCAAAATCATTAAAAAACCCGTCAATATTGCACATAGAAGAAAAGGTACAAACCAGGTTTACTTATGCTTGCGAGCAGTGCCGGAAGGGATTTATTTAAGAGTGATTTCGCCCTGTAGTATGTCTGACGGCTATTGCCTCCGTGACGTAAGCCCAGGCATTCGTACACTCGGAAGATTAAAAAAACACAGCTACATAATATATCTAATCGCTTCCGTATCGCAAACAAGCCGCCCGGATTACTGGCAAAAGTTCTTTATCCTATCATCGGGCGGAGGTAGCGCCACGCGAAAACGGCCCCAGACCCCATACGAATGCGGGGTAATTGGGGTCATTATCGCGTGACCGCGGCCGCGATTTATCGTTGTTTGGGGCTAGGGGACATGGTTGACACGCAACGTTTAAATTTTCCGGAGAATTTTCTAGAAAAGAATGCTAACGAGTGTTGCCGGAGGAATATCTCCATTCGGGCCGGTTAAAATGGCGTCGGGGTATCCGCCATTTCGTTTAGCTAACGGCTCGCGGTGATGTAAACATATTTTATTTCGCGGACGCACGATCCGCCATGCCGCAAAGGTAGCAATATGTTAACGGAGACAGCAAAATTGTATCTCGATGGGGTGTTATTGCTTGCTATATTTCTTCATTTATTTTATTTATATTTCACAAATCATTAATTATTTGCAGATTACGCAAACGAAATGAAATGAAAATGAAAATGAAATTATGTAAATAAAAATAAAATGAATGTCTGACAATATATTTTTTTAGCCAGGTAAATGGAGGAAAGCGAGTTATCAGCAACGCGAGAGGAGGAATGCAAGTCGCAAAAATATGAAAATCGAAAAGTACAGACAGCTATTTCGTTGTTTTTAGTAGGTACTGACAATGTGCGCATTATATGTCAATTTTTTTACTGAAACTTTTGACGCCGTAGCTTCTGACCTCATTGTTTTAAAGAAATTGTATTAACATTTTTTAGAAAAAGTACTATTCAAGTGTGAATGCCAATGGCAAACTTTAAAATCAGGCAGAATATTAATATCACAATTAATTACTGATTTTGAAAGCATGTTTGTGTGTTTTAGAAGCGTTGTGTCAAAATAAAGTTAATTTTATAATCTTAACTTTTATTTTATTTATATTTAAATCCGCCAGCTGGGTCTAGCAATTGGAGAGAGTCGATTACAGAAGCCATTGGCTGCGCAGCGGGCACCATTGGCCACGAAGCGGTCACTACAACTGCCTGCAGGGACTAGCAGCAAGCAATCAGCGAAAGCCGATTGTTTAACTGCTAGTGATAGGTAAATGATAAAGGCTTTTTTTAAGGCTTATATTCATTAGCGTTGGCACCAGATCACCGTGTTTTAGGGGTAGGGGAGGGTGGGGCGTGTTGTGACAGGGGCAGGTTGTGACAAGGCGTTTAAAATTCGTGCCAATTGACTTAGCGTTACCCGCATAGATTCATTTCATGTGAACTCCGTAGCGTCAGTTGCTATCAAAATATTGGAGCCGTGCGGTTGATTTCATTAAAGTTAAATGATAAAGTTTGATTTTGAGGTACTAAACTAACTTTTTCTGCACTGATTCCAAGTGTTCTGTTGTTTAACCAATACTAGGTGAGTTATTTTACATTTTATTTACCAAATGTTGTGTCTTTTGGCTGTATTATCAGCAATAAAGGAAAACCTTGCGGTAAATAAATTCACTTTCATACACATTTTAATATAAAATGATCGTATGGGGCGAGTTGTTACAAAAATGTGGGGGCTAGTTGTGACTGTCACAACTAGCCCCTTCGAAATAATCAAAATTTTATTTTTAATAAAACAATTATTAGATGTGAAACTGTACAGTTCAATTATTATTTTTACTTTAATTTTTTATTCCTTTTCTTCAAGGATTCAAAATGATACGAAATTACATTAAAAAAACGAAGAAGGGTGAAATTCCCGAAAGTGTTTATAAACTCACTGCTGCTGAGATAGAGGATACAAACGTGTCTCTTCGAAAAGCCGCGGTGTCTTTTGGTGTCAATTATAATTGTCATATATGACACTGAAACGATTCATAGATTGGAAAAAAGCCCTTCCATTTGTAAATTCTAAGGTGGGCTATTGCAACCCGGGAAAAATTTTTACCCATGCCAAGAAAAATAACTTGGAGATTACATTGCAAAATGTAGCAAAGTTTATTATGGTTTGACCACAGCTGATGCGAAAAAGCTTGCATACGAGTATGCATGTCAAAATATGATCAAAATTCCCGAAAATTGGACAACACCATTGAACACCAGGACAAATCCGGCCATTACCTAAAGCTAATCCAAGAAAGAACCTACATAGTAGAAAGAAAATTTAAAGTGTAATTTTAACTGACACGCCAATAAAAAATAAGTAAGATTTGGACGATAATCTAAGAAAGGAAAATAAAGGCGAAAATATGCGAAAGTCAAATCTCAAAAGGAACTAAAAAAAAACAAGCACCCAATAAATCAAAAGCGGAAATAAAGAAAAAAAACTACCCAAGAAAGAGACTGGAGTGAATGAACGAATTCTAGTATCGTCTTCATCCAGCGAGACTGAAGAGGAGCCACCTATCATGGAAACTGATGACAGCGATGCAAACGAAAATGAGCAATGCATTGCTTGTAAAAACCCTTATTCTAATGATATTTCGGTTAAAAGGTGGGTGAGGTGCATATAATGCCAGAAATGGTGTAATGAGCTATGTGCTGGAATGGACGAATTCACTCAAGATTGTATTTATGACTTTTGTTTGACTGGAAAAAAATAATTTTAATAGATTACAGAATTTTCTTACCACAGTTAATTAGAGTACAATTTTTATTTATTTGTTGATAGTTAATTATAAAAAATGCTACTACTTGTACAATTAATTGTTCACAACATTTGTTTTGTTAATTAAATTACTTAAATACTCAACAATATTTGACGATTAGTTCGTCACAACCTGCCCCACCCTTGTCACAACTGACCCCTCGGGTGGGGCAGGTTGTGACAATTCCCATATTTTGAAAAACCGTATTTTGTTGCGTTGTCCTTTTGGTGACATGGTCAATAATGCTAATTTTTTATAGGTGAAGAATTGTTTGTTTCAACTGAAATGTAATGTTTTCGATATTATTAAAGATTCTTCCACAGCACCTTTTTTCATAAATTAGTCACAACACGCCCCACCCTCCCCTACTGTCTTACTTCTTGTGACTGATTTGTTTTGGCCGTAATAACTTTTAAGGCACTATTAACCTATTTTCCTACTTTCGATATCCTTCAAAGCCTTGTCGCCTCTAGTAAAAACATACTTCCCAAATACACAAATTCGGACAAATTGGTACTTGTTCTAAAAGGACCATTATCTTCTATATAATTGTTCTAGAGTAAACCAGATTTACATTTAGAGTAGGGAAGAACCATCGTGAAGAAAAGAATCTAAAAGTATAAAGAAAAATATAACTAACCAATTTTTATATAAATAATAATAATGATTATTGGCGAAAAATTTTGTATAATAATACATTTTCCAATCAAATTTCAAAATATCTACCAAAATATATTTGACCTGCATTTTATACAAATAATCATATGCGGAAACTCCTCATAAAGTGAAAGATAAATATAATATATTTAACAATTCAGGTGTTTATAAACTTTCATGCAAAGATTGTACAGCGTTTTATATTGGAAAAACCGGCCGAAATTTTAATGTGAGAATTAAAGAACATTTGAGATGTCTGAATAATCTTGGTTTTTCTGAATTTGAAAATCATTTATTAGAAAATGATCACGGTTTTGATAAAAAATTTAAAATTTTCTTTTACACTTTTTACAATTTTTTTCGAAATTTGGATAACTTCTTGCAAAGGAAAAAATTCAACTCCGATGGGGCAGTCCAAACCGCCTTCAAAGATTTTATTGATTCCCGTCCGAATGGTATTTTAGTAAAGGGATCGATGAACTACCTATGAGATGGCAAAAGTGCATAGATAGCAATGATACATACTTTGATTAAATTAATATATTATAATAAAAAAAAATCGGCTTTATGTTCCTCCCATACTAAACGCCAATTTCATATGTAAGGACCTAATATTACGCAACATGACTTTTGTTTTTCATGTAGCAAAAAAACAAGTCAAACCTAATAATCTAACCGAACCAAACCTAATAACCATATCATTTACATATAATAAATAACTAAAAAAACTATCAACAAAATACAAAAAGAACCTACGTTCAATATTCATCATATCTCTTTCGTCTATAAATATAAATTTGTCATGTTAACCTTGTACGTTGTCTATGATTTACACATTTTTACTCAGATGTTGTCTATGAAATGTCAAAATATACAGTACATTTTTCGAAACTTTAAAGTGTAATATCTTAATTACCTAATATCTACTTATTATTTAAACGTAAATTATCTTTCATTTTGTTATAAGCACATTCAATAATATAGTGAAATGCTTATTTTCATTGTATATACAATGGGACCATGATCTTGGATTTAGCCAAACAAATAATATATATTTTTAAAGCACCTCTACCTGCCGCTTGATTCAGGAGACCCGACCTAACCTGACTCAACAGAGGCCTTCCTCGCCAAGCAATCTGTCTGACACGGCAGGCAGCGGGCCAATCGATACCCCCACTGCGTAACCGTATAATAGAGTGATTAACAACGCGAACCTCCTAAATATATTTTAGATGGTTTAAATAAAGCAGCGATAGGAATCTAACGAAATGGTTAGGTTCTACGGCCGAAACACAAAACAAAGGTTGGATAATGTAGAATTCTATTTTATGAATAGTTCCATGGGATACAATCTATATAAAAATGATACAATTTACTCAGCGGTATTATTAGTTTTACTTCATTTTTGTTATCAGATCTGGAAAAAAATCATGATAGTATAATACCTCTAATAATATACATTCCTCAGAACCTCCCTGCCCAGCGGATGCACGTACAAAGGGCGTTTGTGGAAGGGTGTGCGGTTCGAGAATATAGGTCCTCAGCCACGCTCGAAAGCACAACCGATAAAACATAGGCAGACGTCGTCCTCCTAATGAGAGACCGCCGAAGAACGCTATAATACCAGTACCGAGAACAATAAAGACGCTGTATTAGTAAACATATACACTAGAATACGCCTGAAAATTATGATTTTCAGTTTTTTAACTCGTTTTAGATACGAGTTTATGCTTTAACATTTTTTTATATGTATGTTCTAAGAACATAAAAACACCATAAATGGACTGTGTCCTCAGACGGATTATTAGATACTTCTCTGTGGACAAAATATAGTAAATTATGTTTATTTGTCCGTCCGTCTGTCCGTCTGTACCCATAACTTAGTGTAACGTCCGTAATTTCATTCGAATTCACGGCTAAAAAAACGGCCGAAGATGGGGCTTGAACCCTGAGCCACCAAACCCGAACCGGCCGATTAACGCATATTGCTACGGCCGCCTTTCGTAGACCGCCGATAAGATGCTATAAATATATACCAGGGCTTAGCGAAGACGCGAACCAATGTTCCGTCATTTTTGACGGATTACAGCTAGTATAAAAATATCTAATGTTTCATTATTTGCTCCATTGTAAAAGTATATCACACTACTAAATAACTGCCATGTAGATTAATGAGAAAACAACTTGTTAAAATTTAAAACATTGTTCACAACATACGTACTTTTTCAGAGAATTGGTTGTACTTAAGCATTTTCAACATGTTTTTGTTTATGTTGGTAATCTTTCAAATCTGAGTGTAGCAAGTCAAGCTTATTCACGGTCCACTAAAACTCGGGCTTAAGCCCGTAATCGTAGATCGGGCATAGGTGCAAAGCGATCATTATGGCTTTTTAACAACAGACTTCGCCGCGAAATTCCATAATGGCCGTCAACCATAAAGCATCGCGTGCTTTCGGGGGTATGTTTTGTGGGAATATTACGCCCGCGTATTTATATATTTTTTCTGTGAATACGTACGCGTGGAGGCGTTACACACTGCGATCATATTTGATGTCGTGTACAGACAAAATTATTTTTACATATTATTATGTATTCCTGGTACACAAAAAATTAAAAATAAATTGGTAGATAGATTTAAATATATTTAATCTATCTACCTATATCTATACTAATATATAAAGGGGTAAAGTTTGTGAGTTTGGAAGTTTGGAAGTAGGAAGTAATCTCCGAAACTACTCATACGATTTTAAAAATTCTTTCACCAATATTTAAAATAAACTTTCTGGATGATCATAGGATGTATATTATCCCGTTAAAACAAAAAGGCTTCTCGTGGTGACCTATTTGTGGACAAAATTCAGTAATTGTGTTCTTAGAACAAACTTAAATATTAAAATATTGTCAATTATTATCATTTTTGTGGTATCATTTCGGTTCTCCCTCGCTGTCTTCAATAAAGCCGATTGACACTGTGGTGGCCCAAGACGCATACACACACATGCCTGTGTAATGAGGTATCGCATACGAAAACGACATCAAAAACGGCAGGCCGTCGCCCTCGATACAAAAACCGAGGCAAGAACGCTGAGGACAGCAAATAGGCGACAAAGTAATCCGGTCTAATGACCGAGTACAAAGGCAATGTATAGCAGGGGGCACGGAGAGCGAGGAAAATCACCTTGCTGATCTAGAGTAAATACACGCGCGGCCGAGTAAAGACGAAGTCATAACATCCCCGATGTCTTTGTTCTGGATCACTATATACGCACACGCCCGCAAAACAAGCAATCTCACTCCAGCGGGGCTTTTCGAATACAGCGGAAGCCCTCGCCCTCATACCTTCGAACTTTGCTCCTTTCAATTGTAATCTTTGTACACTACTGTATTCTTTATAACTTGTGTTTTGCAATCCAATAAATTCTGTCAAACCATCGCAACTTTTACATCATCAACAACAGCAGAGATCTCCGACTCTACAAACGGAGTTGTGACCCTTGAGTTCAAATTCATCCTAAACCGGAGGGCTCATCCACAACCCGAACGTACCATTTTGTTACGTTACAATGCCAATATTTCGGTAAACACATTCTTTAAAATATTCGGGTGTTGAAGTATGGCTTGTTTTTATTATTATCATGTACGAGAACTGTGAGATTAAACTTTGTCCTTCTGCCTGGTTAATGTTAGTAGTAATTGGGTAGTAACACAGTGCGGCCGCCGTACGCGGTATCCCACGATTTCGTTTAAATAAAACATGTTCAGTGCATGCGAAGGGAGAATTATAGTCGGCCTGGCAGAATTTAGGATGTCGCAGACGACTTTGGAATGAATTAAGAGACAAATTCTGCGCTTACTGGAAAACAAAACTTTCACCGTTGAATTTTATTTCGCTGAATTCAAAACGAGGCAAATTGTTTTTCTTTATTCCTCGAATTTCAGTACACTGCAAATTGTTTCCGCGAAATGTTTTTCTTGTCGGGGTTGCAAGTACACAGCTCTGCCCTCCTTAAGCAATTTAAATTGAGTCAATTTGCTACTTACTTATATTTTTTCGAACTCGTGGAAATCATATATATTCCATGACTGACGTTCGTGAAATACGCCCATTTGCGTCGACTAACGATCATGATTTTCATAAATTCCATGACATCCTGTAGATCTGAGGCCATCACTAAAGAGAAGAATGTTGTTTTTTATATTTAGTTTATCTTAAAGGTAGGGATCTTCTCTTTTAATTTGTCGTTCAATCTAGCCCACCATATGCTTCTGTAAATCATCTTTTCTTCTTTAAATGTAAATGGTTACGGATATTTTATACGTTTATTGTTATGGAGATATGCAATATCGAACTATTGATATAAGGTCATAGTTTGAACATTTTTTATTCATTATCAAGGTGAGAATCCACCTGCAAAGTTTTTGCTACTAGCTATGTGATATATAAGCTAGAGATGCCCTGTATCATATATTTTTTTAATTATTTTCAAAATTCACACTAAATTCAATTTTTTCAACTCCCTTTGTAGACCAGTTTATATTTTTAAAATATTTTATATGTATGTTTTAAGAACAAAATTACTGGATTTTGTCCACAGAAGGATTAATAATTAAAATAAATCATAGAAGTCTCACAGACAAAGAAATTTGTATGGGAAAGATGTATGTACTTTATTATGATACCTTTTGCGCATTTTTCTGTAGTTTCACACATCAAATGCTTAAAGTCGCATTTATCGCTGTTGTACAAAAAAACTTAAAATTGTATAAATATTATTGTATAATTAATTGTATAATTAATAATACAATATTTCACAACGTCACCATACTTTGGAGAATTGTACCAGGTTTTCTTTCGGGTAGTTTGGATGAAACTCTATACAAGATCAGGGACGTCTCGTGGGAACAGGTAAGTAAGGCACGCTTTAGAGCATAGAGGGATGAATATAAAAATTTGTTTAAAAAAATATTAAAATCGCCGTTCGAAAAAAATGCGATTAAAATAAAAAATATTCATAATAATGAGAAGGCCCGTTTAATTTTTCAGTGAAAATTTAGCAACATTAAGTTGAAATATGTAATAAATCCGTTCACAAAACAATTTCAAAGGACAGCGTGATTTAAAAGCTATGACAATAAAGCTCTGCCAAATGATTCTGCTACCTACTAAGCAAAATAACCAAGGCCTAAAAAATATATTTCTGATGACCAGAAAGGTCGTAGAAATACGGTAGAATATTCCAGAAAATTTACACCGGAAGTTTCTGAACGGCCGTGAAAATCGAATATTTTTTTTTTATTATAAAAGACTTTTTTCAGTATATACATAAATAAGTTATAATTGATAAAGTTTTCGATTTTATCATAAAAATAAATATTGAAGTCTTCCGGCATATGGAAAAATACTGAGAAGTGCTGCGGATTATGGAGACAAGAAAGCTGGAGTATCTCAGATATATTACGGAAGGACTGAAAAATAGTTTAAATCAACTCATTATCCAGGAGAAAATAAGTGATAGAAGAAGCGTAGGAAGATGCCGCATATGATCTCGTAGCTGCGTAACTTGAAGGACTGGTATAAGTGTAACTAGACTGAGTTGTTCCTTGTTCCGTCCAGCGGCAGTAAATAAAGTAATAACATTATCCAGGAGAAAATAAATGATAGAAGAAGCGTAGGAAGATCCCGCATATGATCTCGTAGCTGCGTAACTTGAAGGACTGGTATAACTGTAACTCGACTGAGTTGTTCCATGTTCTGTCCAGCGGCAGTAAATAAAGTAATAATCGCCAAGATGGCGCCATGAGAAGAAGAAGAGAAATAATAAAAAATAACGAAAGCAGCACTCTGAAATTTGTTCAAAGGCATCACTTTACTTAGCAACGTCACTGCATAAGGCTTCGGCGCTAATCTGGTTGTACATATCCCACGGGAGCAGCGCGCACCGCCCGAAAGAAAGGTCCCGAATACATGTCGAGTCATATCGGCCAGTCGAGTTAAAATGTATAAAGAAAAGTGCCCTTTCTCAGGGCCGCCGCCACTTTCCGCGAGCATAAATTAGCATACGAAATGTGGAGCAGCGGCCAACTTAATTTCTAGTCACGAAACATGATCGCCCATTAATTTAAGTGGAAATACCTGGAGGGTTGTCATCGCCTCCTTACTCGGCCGGTTAACAAATACTTCGCGGTACGTGGTCGCGGATCGCCGCTGCGACTACGCGGGGTGGAGCCAATGATAAAAGAAAATTTTTCTTTTTTATATTTCGACTATTCTTATATTATAGGTACTATGTATTCGAAAAACGGCTTTCCCTAATTCTGGCAACCCCTGTACAAATTCTCGATGTCACGAAAAAATGCAAAATATCAAACGCTCACTGCAGAAGATCTATAAGATTAACATCGACGGTAGGTTTATGTCCATTGTTGAAAACTGCAACGGCCCGTCTGCGCTATACATATATAGGAGTTTAATAGTTTAATAAATAGGATTACCAAATCGAGCTAGAAACATAAAATTCATATAGGATGAATTTATAAAAAGTTATTATCAACTAACTGTGACTGTTATTAACTTTTGATCATATTTGATCAGTTTATCAACCTTAACACTGTATTAACCTTAACATACAGATATACGAGTATGTCGTCGTGGACTTTTTTATAGAAATTTTTGAGTTCTAAAGTTTTTCTATAGAAGTATTAGTATTTAAAGTCTATGTCAGTATTTAAATATCTCTAACCATTAAGGTAGCGTTCAACCATTTTTTCGTCGATATTAGTCATAAAAATTTTGGTGAAAAGATTTTTGAAATCGGTGCAGTAGTTTTGGAAATTACCTCCTACATCCAAACTTACAAACTTTACCTCTTTATATATATTAGTATAGATTATATAGATATTTACAACAAGTCTGGGGTATAAAAGCAAAGGCAGTGATATCAACAAAAAAAAAATGAATGCATTCAGTCATCGTAAATTACTCATTTATAATGTACTAAATTCAAGATTTTATAGAAAACATAGCCACTTTATTTATGGGAGACATGACTTTGGAAGGGAAAGAAATATGACATCTACAATTGTGTACATTTTAAATAAGCAATCCTTGGTGATTGCATTGAAAACACTTTTTAATTTTTTTTGGATATTGCTGCCTTTGCTTTTATACACTACAAGTATAGATTAATTAAGGTATCTTATTACGTCTTTGTTTATTATTGCCGATTATCTCATTATGTTATTATTTACAATTATTTCATTACTTCACTATGCTCATTTCATCCATTCTATTGTTAATGCTCTCGTCTATCATATTTTAATTTTATTTTTATACTTCGAATTTGTTTCTATATGAAATATGCTAGGACATAGGTTAACTTGTTCGATTCTGATTATTTACGCTTTTATACATACAAATCATTATGTTGTGTCCGTTTTATTTAAGAATATATAAATAAAATAAATTGACATTACATTTTATGTAATCAAACATAATAATTTTGTTGTCTGTCCTATTCCAATTCTAGCCTAAGAACATCCACACATTATCAAAAATTTGGAAGTTCTAGAAATGTTCAAATCTGAGAATCTTTCATTTATTTGAATGAACTACGGCTAGAGACATCTGTAGTCTTTTCTCATGAACTAGTAGTATACATAGATTTTCGCAACTGATAATGATACCTCTATATGTGTTTGATTACTCGAGTTAAAAGACAAAGTTTGTAAATTATACAGTGATCATTTTAACTCCTGTGTGTCGGTGGTGTAACGTAGGTCTACATGTCATAGAAAATATTAAATATCTACCGTATTTACGAAAACTAAAACGACACATTTTGTAATCATCGAACAGACATTTTCACACCAAAATGACTAAAGTAGACTGTTACGAATGTACGGATTTTTTAATTAAAAAATATTTATTCATTACTATAATTTTCGGCCAGTGTGTAAAAGAGAGCAGAATATTGCACGTCACAGTTAAATCGAGCAAGAAAGAGCACGACAATACCACACATTTCATGTAGGACAGAGATGGCGGTTGCTTGGGTTTTGGTGAAAGAGAAAACAATATCAAAAGAGCGTCGTCACGTAAAACGTGTTAGACAAAGTCTGACTGCAGTCGCCGCGTCGTTGAATTTAGCTGGTAACGATACGTCGGCGTGAGCGCACGCAAAATTCGATATGCCATGATTTTATGATAATTTACTAAAATAATGCAAATATGTATGTTTACCTTACATAATTATATAAAGGGACCTTTAAAAAGTCTTACCTGTATTGAAAATATATATTTTTTAACGCATATTAAAAACTATGTCGATTTTTAATCATGTAACACTGTGTAACACCACCGTTCCCGAAGGTATTTTTTAGCACAGTCTTTTAAGAGTTAAAAATGAAATTCATAAAAATGTGACATTGCGACACAAATAGCATAAATATTTGTAGCCGACAGAATAGGGTCCGGTCGAAAGCCGTGAGCAGAGTGGAAACTTGCTGCGCCCGACCTTAGCGTTGTAAAAATAATAGAGACATGTAGCTTTTCCTATCATTATCTCATCCTCTTATACTGTAATTAACAATAATAAAACAAAATAAATAAGTAAATGTTTCTACAATATTCGTGGCTTCTATTTCTTCGAACAGTCAAATATGTTGTTCTACGTTTAAAAGCCTGCAACGTAGCACTTACATCGTAGTAGTAGTAGGGGATGCAATCCCAATCCCGCGAGATCTCGAGGCATTCTACAATATTTTTTTATATTTTATATGTTTAATTGTGCATATCTCTAGAGGTTTTAGTAAGTACTTAAAACTTATGTTTATGTCACATTCAAATAATGAAAATAGCTTTGAATAAATTTGCTGTATTTTATCAACCTAACATAGTAATAAAAAATACTACTAACTCTACTACATCGACTGATTGTTGCTTGGAAAAACGCCTACAAAAACTTTAATGCAATGATTAATAACGAACATTTTATTAAAAATGCAAGGCGTTGTCGTTAATTGCTATTCAGCTCTATAAAAAAAAAACCACAAAAGTATTCGGGATTCCGACTCGTAGGGATCCCACGGGATTGGAAATTCTAATCTCGAGGGATCCTGAAAAGGCAATCCCGACTCGGGATTGCATTCCCTAAGTAGTAGTCTGATAAGAATAACCATTAACTAAATAATGCATCCACTATGTGCATCCGACCTTTTGGCAGAGGATACGGTTCCAATTGTATGTGGAAACCATGAAATGAAAATGCAGTTGCTCAGGCAAGTCTGGAGAAAATCAAAGCATGATAAAACAGTCGCACTGTGCAACAGAATTAAAGATTTCATATCTTTAGAGGGTGGGAAAGATTTTTTTTTAATTTTTAAAATTGTTTTGTTATGTGTATTTCTTCGAGTATGTGAGGATGGAATTGTAGAGAAAATGAAAAACTCGTTAGAACAACAGTACTAGTTGGAATGTATGATTTCATGTAGGTACATATTTTAAAGATTCCTAAATATCTTTCGACTTTCTCCGCCTGCGTAAAAGGAGGAATAAAATTCCAAATTATATTTAATAGCAAAAAGCAGGCCTGAAATTCGTTTTTTTATTCAAAGAATTTTAATTACATATAAATGAATTCAGTTTTTTTTCCAAACCTTTAAATAATTTCATAATCACAACTGAATTAAATATAACAGATTTTCTTTTGGAGAAATGAGAAAATTATAATTTTAATAATTTCTTTAACGTGACAACGAATCATTAAAAACATTATTTTTAGAAATTTCTAAGAAATAAGTTCTGAGAAGTAAAGAAAACAGCCTTCAAAAATTTGTCGAAATATTTATGTGAACTACTGGGCGTGAAATTTTTTTATTAGCAGCACTAAATTTAGTTAGATTAAATATACGGGTATAATCCTTGGGCTAAATTGTGTGACGCAGAACATGATTACCTTATTAATGTTCTAAAGCATTTTAAATTTATTACTTTTCTAATAGTTAAACCGTAGCAACACGGCGATTCTATTTATTTTTTAAATAGTTAAAATAAATATAATTCTATTGATAGTATTTTCCTTAAGGACGGTGTTTAAGACATGTCATTATAACTTTTTAATAGCTTTGAATTAGAAAAAATCATCATGTACCCTGGAAGCATGAATGTTGTTTAATTTAATAGATAACTTGTTTTACTACCTTGCTTTCTCCGATTTTTAGATTCTTGTGTGTATTCATTTCATATTTCACTGAAAATGCTGAAAAAAAAGAGATTTAAAGATTGCGATTTCATAGCGATTTCCACGATGTATTTAATTTGATTTCATTAAACGTAATATTTTATAGTCTGTAATTCAAATAGTTATGTAAAATTCATTAAAGGTGATATTTTTGAAACAGAAATAATTAAGTATACGTAATAGAGGATTTTATAGCAATCTGGGGGTTGTAGAATTATTACCAGAAAGGCTTAGAAGTCAGTCGATCATTGTCGAAAATTCACGAAATGACATTCTATTGACAATTTATTTTTTTTATCGACCCTTGTAAATTCCTCAAAATGTACCTACTCAGTTAATGTACATGGCCGTAAGAAAACCTTTAAATGAAAAATAAAATAAATAAATATTTAAAGGGTGACTTCACTGTAGAACGGGCAGTGGAAAAAATGAAACAGAAAGTGATTCAATGCGCGTATTGACCAACTATAAATTAAGACAGTACCTACCGGGCGTTTGGAAATGCAATCACAGACCTAGGAATTTTCTGGAAGACGAGTGTAAAGTGTTCCACAGACGAGTAATTAGTGCGAAAGTAGTGTGAATTACATAATACTGCTCCAGTGAGTTCATGTTTAATGACTTTGGTGATTAAATACAAAGTTGATTAATATCAAGAGTTTCATTTGTCTCCCCCCTCCGTGATTCGGTGACGATGTCATTATTTTTTTTCACATTTCCTATAAAAAAACTTGCACTAAATTTAAAGAAAAATGCATCACTTTTCATTGTAAAAGTGTAATCGAAAGTCATACAAAAATAATCTTTTGGTACAAAGTAGAACTAGCGACTTACAAAATATGAAAATCTTTACTCAAAAAAAATATTTTTGGAAAAGTGGTATATATAGGGTGTTGAAAAGGGAGTTCTAATATACAATACACCCCTTTACAAACGCAAACGTCACGTCTTCGTCAATTTCAGATGCCCGAGTCTCGAATAATAATTCATATTGTATACGAGTTTCAGCATTTCAGTTTGTTATCTTGATTTAATTTTGTTCTTACTCATTTGGTTCGATAATATATCACCGCGATACAATCGCGCTCCCGCAGATTGATCGCGCGGCGGAACAATGGGCGGCGGCCGCGCGCCCGCCGTGCGTGTCCCGCGCGGCCCCCGTGCGGCCCGTGTGGCACGGCACGGTCACGCCAGCCCCCCCCATTGTGCCGGGGTGGACCAGACGTCGTTAACATTACTCAAGTGGGACACTCAACTTCTCGGGCTCAAGTGGAGTTCGCGATCTCGAGAATTCATTTTCCCGCTCGACCAGCGTATTAAATTAGGTTGATGCATGATTTTATGCCGGTTTTCAAAAATCGTACCGAAAATTCTTCTTCTTCCACAATAGACTTTCTAGTGAAATCGTATAATTAAATGATTGAGCTTTTAATAAACAACTCAAAAGACTTGTGGTGGAGAGAAGATAGATTTTTCATAAAAATATCAACTATCCTAATTTTACTTAACTCGCTAGAATTACAACTAGCAACTAGCCCGGGCCCCCGAGCGTGACACGTCAATCAGCGTGCAGTCAACCTCGCGTTATATGCAAGTGTTAATTATTATTACATATTATTTTGTCACGTAATTTTTCACGGTTTTACTACTAGTAATCCTGTGAGCGAAAGGAAAAACCGAATGAGTCAATTTTCAGAAGAGGCAAAACAGAATTTGGAAATTTCGTTAGTTTACAAAATATCTCTTAAAGCCTTCATTATTTTTATCTAATTTTTGCGCCTGTAGATTTGTTTTTTGCACAAATACGTTGAATCGAGTTGACACATGTCGTTTATTGCCAAATTTATCAAATAATTAATCATGTCTTTAGCCTTTTTCAAAAAAAATAAATTCCAAATCATCTAATTTCTCCTTGCTAAATAAGTATCTAAAGATACATTCATTTTATTAATAATGTCACCATAAAATTATTTTGCTGTTTTTGAAGAAGAATATATATTTGTATTTATTCATTCTCTAAGGCTGTGTGAGCGTTTAGATCTCGAGTCTAGAAAACCTTAAGCGAAGGTGTGCATATCTGCTTCAGGGATTCAAAACTGTTGGAAAACTCGAAAGGGCCTAGACTCATTAGGGGTAGTAGAATTAATAGTGATAATAAAGTATTATGCATACTTGAATGCAATTTATTAGGAAAGTACCTTATATGCAACCACATTCAGCATGATGCTTTTAATGCTGTCATTAAAATACATCGATATGATTACTTAGACCATTTAAAAGTTGCACACTACGGGCAAAGGTGTGCCTATTCATTACACCAGTTCTGCACTTTGGGACATAGAATGATGCGTGACCTCAAATAATGCATGACCGCTTACAAAGATTTAGAACCAGTGAAGTGTATTTTAGAGGTATGTTTGCTAAGGACGGCAAGATGGAGAATGGTATGAAAAGAAGGTGACAGCGATAAACGATGGTGATCTTAATCAAATTATCGCCACTAGAAATTCGTGGTATGAAGCGAAACTACCGGTGGGTAGTGGTACTTCTTCCGGTGCCACTAATGTACGGAAGTGTAGCCTAGAATCGTAAATAAAGAAAGAGTCTCTGAGACGGTTTGATTAGAACTTGAAGGCGGATGTTGGATGGTGGAACTCATGAGAAGAGTCCTTGAAAGAATTGGCATTTTCAGATAAAACAATTTAGGACCACGGCCATGTTAAAAGCTTCAACAACCAAAGATTGTACATGAGATATATGAAAGTGGACGAGATGAGAGTTTTGTGCCTTGGCTACAGCGTACTGTCCTCTCTGTAATTCCTGCGATGGTAAGTTAGTCAGTTTTTTTTGAAAATTGGTCTGCCTTCTCCGTGTACGATGGAGTAGACAGCGAAAGACGGACTGGTATAGTCATGTCCAGAGAATAGACAGCACCAGATTCGCGGAAGACCTCTTAAAAGATGGAAGAATACCTAGGAAACCATCTCACAGGAGGTGCTATACTCTGGAGATCAGACCACATAGATCTATTAAAAGGAAGGAGAAGAAGCTCCGTCTTCTATTTAAAAGCAGTATCTAGAGCAAAGCGATAAAAATAATGTTTTGGTGTCAAATGTAGAATAAAAGTAAATTGTGCATTCAAGAATGTTTTTTTTAATATTTATTTTATCCTTTACAGCTAAAAAAACTAACATTCGTTGGATTACGCCTGTCACGCTAAAAAATCCGTGCTTAGACGTGCAAATTTTACAAGAAAGTAGTAAAACAAGCAAGTGCGGATACTTGAAATCAATATGGGATATAAAATTTAAAATATGAGTTAGTAAAAGTAAAAAATATATCAAATGAATAGTTGAATATATAAAAATATATAAATATAAAGAAATATTATTGTCTCGTATAAGCAGTTAAATTTCTAATATAATTAATTTATATAAGTATAGCAGTTAATTTGTGTTTTGTTAATTAAACTGAACATTGACACCTAACTTAACCTAACCTTACCTAAACTAACCCAACAAGTCTAGTTAAGTGTTCATCGAATTCCTGTTCTCAAAATAAAACACACTTTGCAAATCATCAATCATCAATTGTGAAACTACGCAACCAGCCAATTGGCTTCCTACCATCAATAACAATTGGATCGGGTAAATGCAACAATACCTGGTCTATTTATCTCTTCTATCCACATTTTAATCAAAGATTTTATTGTTTAGGATATTTCATTTTGGCGGTGGGGTCCTACATTTTGTTAAGCAATTCAAGACCAAAGCATCTGAAAAATCTTTGATTACCTAAGATGTATGCCTGTTTTTGTTTTTGGGTGTACTAACAGTCCTTTGGGTTTCTTTGAAGTGTATACGTTTGTGGACGAAGGATTGAATAGTTTGAGGATAAATTTTTCTAACAATTGTTATGGAAACACAAAAAATAAAATAAAATTTTATGGATAAATAAAACACTGGACACAGGCTTAACTGTTTTGTCATACGTACTGTCTTACTGATTCGCCATTTGAATATTCCAAACGCAGGTACTTGTTATGCACGCTGTTTCACAGTTCATTTGTTTCTCTGATTTTTCTTTGATTTCGTTTACTCTTGTCAATCCCAGTTGTCAAAATAAGACTTTTTCGACTCCGCTGCCACGTAGTTTACAAGGAACCGATTTTTTCAAAGCTTCTGGTATAATTTCGCGTATTCTAGATCTTTCCAAAAGCATCTAAAATAACAATTAAAACCATTCTCAAATCCTTCATTTTTTTTGAATTTCGTGACAGTATAATTTCATGTTCGATTAATAAAATGTTTAAAATAAGTAATCCATCCAAAATTGTGCTGAAATTTACGGTCCGTCTTACATTTAGGAGCTGTTCCATAAAAATGTGTATAAATTCAAACTCTGGTGAAAACCCGAAAATGTCATCGTGTGAACCGCCCTCCAGACTGCGGCCGGCGCTATTAGGACCTGCGCTGGGACCATTTGATATGATTAATAGTGGTTCATACGAGCACATTAATGGTGCGATAATTTATGAAATATCGTAAGCGGAACACTTGTCCAATTTAGCGATATTATCAAAACCGGCCTAATGACGTAGTAGTATTCTACAAAAAATCTCGATAAATCACGACCCATTTCGTGATTCAATTTTTTCTCGTATTCTGGACGTGAATTTTATTATTTGTTTAAACGAAACTGCCATCATCATTTTCTATGATTTGTCGTTAGCGCCTCTGTACGACAAATCACCGTTGTAGGAATAATACATTTTTAATGCTGGATTTTCAATTGTTGGTCCGTTATTACGCAAATTATTTGAGTACCATTCAAACTATTGCTTTCTGGCTGTCAAATTAATAAATAATGTGCTATTTATTTATGTAAATGATCAAATGACTATGGAATTTGTGAAAATTATGAGTTTTTTTATTAAAACATTATCACTATGCTTACATTAGACGATCAAATCAATCAAATTATATAATGCCCTTTTATTAAAATACAATAAAAATATTTTCGCGTACAGGACATATAATCAACTCCTATATTATTTATGTATAATATTTTTCCTATAGCATCATCATCATCATAACCTATTGTCAACGGCTATTACATCAAATATATTAATATAAAAGCCGTGAAAAATCACGGAGGAGGCGTAAGTTAATGGTTCTCGTCTAAGCTAAACCCTGCTCTTACAATGTGTAGTATAAATAGTATATTTTTGTCGCACGACGAAGAAGCGGTGGTGACTACTTTTACAACGAAAAACGAAATTATTATATACAGAAGATTTAAATAAGCTTTGTATCGTTTTATTTTTAGGATTATATAGAATTTTGTTGATTTATTTAGTTTATGAATGGAAGTGACTATTTTTTACGCTATATCTAATTATTCTTGTTGTAATTAGCTTCTATCACACATTATAAAAAGTATAAAATGTGCGCCTCTTTTTTTTTTAAATAGGGATGTGATCACGAAATACGTGTCACATCAATATTCTTACTATTTTCAAACTAAGCCAAATGCTTGTGTTATGAAAATAGGACTAACTTGCTGGTCTGGAGTGAGGTTCGACATCCCGAAATTTCGATCACGAGGCGAGAGTCCTAACCACAAGACTAGCAAGCTGGCTACTCATATTTTGTAATAGCTCTTTTTATAATATCATTTATAATTTTGTAAAATATTTTGCATTTTTTTTTTGTAATATGATATTGCATTTCATAATAAAATTTGTGTAAATAAATAAATAAATTTAAAAAATTCATTCCATTATTTTGGCCTTCCTAAGGTCCTGTGCTCTGTTGGACATATGTGCAGCAAGGACAGAAATGATATTCGGCCATCTCCTCTACATGGCCCTCATCACCCTTGCATAGAATATAATGTTAAATGGACGTCTCATTAGCCTTTTTTAAATTATGTTTTAAAATAAAATGACACGTTCATGACACGGAATTGAGGTATACTTTATTTCATATTCCATAATATGTCATTTCACCCCTTATATAATAGTGGTAGCTGACAGTCTTCACGATATCATGTAAAACATTGAATACTAGCTGTTCGGGTTTCGAATTTAGTGCAACATAAGTTTTTGGGGGAACACAGAGGTCCCATTGTTTTGCAAAGTCAAAAAAATTGGGTCAAATCGGTCAATCTGTGTAGAAAATTACCCGCACGGCTTTGTACGCGTAGATTTTTAATAACTTTTAGTCATATTTTATCAATTTGTGTATAGATAACTTATAGATATATGTCGTCATGGACATTTTATAGAACTTTTTTAGTTCTACAATTTCTCTACAGAAAGTATTTAAATATCTCTTACCGTTAAGGAGCGTTCATAAAAAACACATCGTTTGATCATTTTTTCGTCAAATTTAATTGTAGAATAGGTCACCACGAAAAGCCCTTTTATTTTGACTGGACCCTGAAAGTCCATTCTAAATGTTGGTGAAAAAATTTTTGAAATCAGATGGATAGTTTCGGAGATTACCTCCTAAATCCAAACTTACAAACTTTACTTTATATATTAGTATAGATAATTCTGTATCAACTTAACTTAGAATACAGCGCATTTCTATAGAATGTCATTCATTAAATATATTCTTTGGAAAAATCTGATATTTACATTTATTTTTACGAAACCAAACAGAAAATATGACTGTTTACTGTTAACGGTTAAGAATTGTAATTCTCACTATTGACATATTTTTTAACTATCGCTAAAAAAATTAAAATTGTTATAAATTAACTTTGTTTAAACCACTTATTTATTGAAGAAAATCAACATGTTTCGAAGCCAATGGCTTCTTCGGCAGGAAAACAAAAATAATATTTAAAAATCGAAGTATAGATCAAAAATTTTGATCGATACTTCGATTTTTAAATATTATTTTTGTTTTCCTGACGAAGAAGCCATTGGCTTCGAAACATGTTGATTTTTTTCAATAAATAAGTGGTTTAAACAAAGTTAATTTATAACAATTATAATTATGTTACCACAAAATAAATTTGCTACATTTGAAGAAGCTAAAAAAATTGCTTATTGATCAGATGAAGGCTTTCTTGGATGACCATCGAGTTAAACATCTTAGTTTGAAAATAGTAGGAATATTGACGTGATTTTTACTATTTGCTTTTTATTATATTTTACTTGAATTTTTTTTAAACGAATATTAATTAGTATTAAAAAACATATAACAAAATAAGATGGAAAATGTACAAAACTATTTATCCGTTAAGAAAATTAGTTTTGGGACTAGCCCAAGGTCCAGACGGTAATAAGTTTCAAATTTTCCGGAAGCTCATTAAACAACTTGATGTTTTCGTAAAGCAATTTATCTCAAGATAACACATTTGAAGTTTAAAATATTACCATTTATAGGTACCTAGATAAAATACAGGCTCGTCCAGAATACTTTACAGGAAGATTCCTACTTTTATTATGAATCGAAATTTATGAAAAAAAAACAATGTCCCAATGTTTATAATGGAGATTTAAACTATCAATTTATTTTCAGTATTTATTAACTTATGTTAAACGATGGATTTTTTAAAAATAACTATTATCAAATGTGAGGTATAAAAGCAAAGACAGCAATATACAAAAAATAAAAAAATATTTTGAACGCAGTCACTGAGGATTGCTAATGTGAAACGTATGTAATTTAAAATTCTAGTTTTTATGTATCTGTCCCTTCCAAAATAATGTTCCTATAAATTTATAGGCTTTGTTTCATATAAAATCTCGAATTCAGTACATTATTAATAAGTAATCTTCGATGGCTGCATTCAATTTTTTTTATTGCTGCCATTGGTTTTATAAAGACGGGAGTCGTGTCAGGTCAAATAAGTCAAATAACTATTCTCTCTGCCAATCACCATAATGAAACAGTATGATAGTTAGTTAGTTGAAATTTAAATGATTAGTAGTAGAGTTAGGTACACGTCAACTCAACTATTAATTAATTTTTAATTCAAAAATTAATAAACAAGCAGGAAAAATAAACGTAAGCTGGGGACGCTGTCAGTTGACTTTTTTTTAATGTTATAAAATAAAAATGAAAGCACATTGCATGGACCTAAAATAAGGTAGTTTGAGAGGGATGAATGAAAAAATAAGCGCTAATGTAAAGCTAATCGTAGAGTCGCAAACAGGTCTTAAATTAACGCCACTTGTGTGAAATTAAGGGATGTAGATATGTTGAAATAGAAGCCGTACAGAGCGAAGCAACAAGGATTTGTACGCGATTTGATATTGCGTATTAAGGGATGGTTTCGTTTGATAACTTCCAAATAAGTAATTGCGTTATCAATTTCATGCATCCGTTGATATACCAAATAGGCGCACCATAATGCGCAGTGTGCAAAATACTGAGCAGCATAAATTGCGGGAAGGAGTAGGCTTTGAACTTGTTGACTCAAATTTTCTATTAAACTGGGAACAACACCTCCATAAACGTTAGAATGATTTTAAACATATGTCTAGGAAAACTATGTTTAATTCCGTCTATTCAAAGTTGATATGATGCGCGTATAATCGCGCTTATGTCTTGAAATTATTTGCTCAAGGCGCTTAAGCCAGAGCGGATATTTTAAAATTGTGCTTTTAATGCTGCGTTTATTATTACATGCTTTCGAACAGTCGTCGATTGTGAAATTGGCACTTTTTGCCAGATAATCATATTAAAAATCATTTTGCTTTTGTTTCTGTTCCCCAAATATTTATGTTCTATCGTGCATATATATAAGAATACTTTTGAGATTTCTTTATTTATTTGTATAAATAAAAAAATAGTAAAAAATAAAGAGATAAATATAGATTGATTAAAAATATAACAATAACAAAGGCAAAACATGTCGGTTATAATTTGCTCTAAATATTTTATATGGTAATAAAATAATTACAGCAAATTGTAACCGACATACTCATTGAAGACACATAACCGATAGCCAAAAATAATATGAGAAACTGTGAATATAATATAGTGAAACAAATTTATAACGAAAACCTTTTAAATGACTAAAGATTAATATAATAACATATGTTTTTAAATTTATAATTATAATATATATTTTTATACCCCACATATAAAGTGAAAATGAAAAATTAAAAAGTCAGCAAACTTATTAGTAAAATATTAGAACATTGGCAGATTTTATTACGGTTCAATAATTTATTTAAGCCTGTTTTCTTTCTGCCAATTTCAGGTTTCGCCCATTAAAGATAACCTAAAGTAAGCGAGTAATTCGATATTTTAGTTGATTTCGTGATTGAGATTGATGTCTGAATTCTCTCTAAAAAATATTTAATACTTTTTAGCTTTCACGAACAAAAATAACCTCTAATTACTTAGGAAAATAGTATCGGGGTAATATGTCTTTACTTGACACTGCGTCCTAAAAAATATAATTTATTTTCTTTCTATTGGAGTTTTCCAATATCGCTAGACCACTCCTATCCCTTACCGGACAACATTTTCGTGGCGTGGAGTGCTTCCCCTGACCATAACAGATGTCACTTGAATACCTTAAACCACCCCAGACTTCTTACAAGCAGGTGCCATTGGGGAGGTCATCTTCAAAAAAATAAAAAATCCTCAAGTTCATTTTAATCAGTTTTAAGTCAGCAACACAACTGGATTTATAATTTTCTGCACTATGAATCTAACAATGTTGTTTTTTTGTTCATTTTAATTCATAAAAAATATTTGATAGAACGAACTCCAAAGTGACATAAAAATGATTTTTAATATTTTTTTTAAGTAAAACTTGTAGATAATTTCAAACTTTTATTAAACACAAATAGCTGGACACGAAATAAAGCTAGATAGCCACACTGTTATTTGCACTAATTCGTCGCCAGAATATTCCACTCATATCTGCGTACATTTTATTCGCGCAGTTAATCTATCGCATAGTTCGCTTATCTATTCGTCAGCTGTCAAACAAGACTAACTACTTCTGCTACGTGTGCTCCCTGTTTTTACAGGGGACATTTTATTTCGAATTTTCTTGTATATTTTTGTGTATTCGACCGGTTTCTAGATTAATCTTCAGTTTGGAAATCTTCTATTACGTGCAGTTCTTCAATGCAAAAATATCTGAACATCTGCGTAATTATCATAATTTCGTTATCTGTCCGTCTGTCCGTCCATCCGTCCGTCTGTCTGTCTGTCCCCGTAACTTCGTGTAACGTCCGCAGTTTGGTTCGAATTCACGGCTAAAAAAACAAATTAAACGGCCGGAGATGGCGCTTGAACCCCCGGTCAGCAAACCCGAAGGCGGGAACGATAGCGATGTTGCTATCGCCAACCCTGCATTAACCGTCAAAAATACGCTACACATAGGACTTGAACGTTGGAAAGACGTGAACTATTTCAAGTTCCGCCCAATTGACAGAGTTTAGAATAGTACCTTTAACTGCTGACAGGGGAAATACAAAAAAAATTAAAATATTTTAATTAAAGTCGTTATTACTATTTCATATGTGTCGGCAATAAATAAGTAAATACTTATTCTTTAAGAATCGGCATGTAAAAGTACCGTCATTTTTGACTGGTTATAGCTAGTATAATATAAAATGACAATTTCTTTTGCGGAATTACGGACTTTTTCAAATTGGTCATCCAAATTGATTTTCACAGAAAACCCTTTGGGGCGACACGATTCTCTCTGAATGTAAAAATTCGGTAAAAGCTAATATCTACATCAATTAGGGCCTTTGTTTCGATTGAAATGGAGTCAGGATAAAGGAAGGAGAGGAATGAAAAGAAGTTGACAAGAAAGGAACAATGGGGTGAATGAAAAAATGACGATTTCTGACGCCGAGGGGTGTGGGTGGGACAAAGATTAATATGATTGGATGTAAAATTAGCAAAATGCTTTTTAATGATGCTTTTATGCCGCGTCTACAACCAATTATTGCTTGGCTCATTTTCTTTAAAATTTTTAATAGATTTTTTTTTCCGAGTATTATCTAAATTTAAAATGGTATTTGAGAAATTTTTCGTTGGTTCGATTTGGCGCTTTGCAGGGTTACGCAAAGCGCCAAATTTGGAAAAAAATATTTGCTTAGTTATTAAGATTTTTGGCAATTTTAATACTACCTACCATATTTTTGCTTGAAACATAAAAAGAACATTCACATATTTAACGATTTATTATTTAAAATTCTTATTTTTAGTGATGTTTTTTGTTTAATTGGACGCTTAAGTGATATACGTTTGTAATAATATAATTCTTTAATTAGGTTATCAATTCGAGAAAGGGTGGAAAGCTGCTGAGTCATTTCGCGATTTTAAGGATCTTTTCAGTAAATAAACAAATGACGAAAGAGCATGCTGGTAGTGGTTTGTAGACGACAAGCCAGATAGGGTCAATGTTTGGATTTTGATGAACAGGTCCTTACGGAGGCTGTAGAAAAGGATAAAAGTTTTGCACTCTGTAAAATTTACTTCTCGCCAGCGGAGTTGATCATTTTCCAAGAAAATAAAATCAGTGATTGACGTTGATGGTAACTACGACCCCGAATAATAAGTGTTCATAATTTTTTCAAGTATTTGTTAACTACTAAGAACCATGGAACAAATGTATGATAAAAAAACATAAGCAAAACTTACAAAAATAATTTTTTTCACCATTACGCAATTTGCATGTGAACTCGCTCAAACATTAATGGCATACTGACGTGAAGCTAACTTCACTGTCGAAAAATTACATTAGTTTGTTTGACTGTTCAGTATTTTATGTAGAGAAAAATGCGAGATTTTTAATCTAAGAAAATATGATCATCTAAGGTGTCTTACTAATAATACATTCGCATAATTCATAAGCTAACTATTAAAGATAGGCCACACTTAAAAAAAGAAAATGGCATTAAAAGTTTTCATATAAATAACATAGGCCTTAGGATAGATAATTATAAATGTTAAAAATTAAAAATTATCTCATCACTTAATATAATTAATAACGAATTAAATTTTAATAGATAACTATCACTTAAAATATAAGCAATTTCAATAATCCACCTTAAATAAGACCACACCCCTTTTGACATTTGGATTCCTTACAAATTTACTTTATAAAAGTTATTGTGCGTCCGTCTTGTCGAAGATATAGAGGTATCGAGACCAGTAGACGTTTATAAACAATCAATGTGATTAATACAAATTTTGTTATTTTTTAAATTAACATTTATAATGGGTGGTATGTCACTTTAAAGATCCCATAAAATGCGAGTGAATTAAAACCTCGGTTTATGGTCAATAAAAAAATGTAAACCAATACCATTTATATTGTTTCGACGATTCACCATAAAGTATTATGTAAATATAGAAATATGAAACGCAATAATATTTAACAATTAAAATACATAAATCCTACACAGGATGGCTGCGATACTGATTTATAAACAAAACAATGCAATGTTCCGTTTGAAAAAACACGACAAAAACTCGGGCCTATAAAAGCCTTTAGCAAAAAACAAAAGCGATTTAATTAATAATATAAAATCCGACCACATTCGCAAAAATAAATATTAAGGTCATCGTAGAGCGGGTCAAACAGGAATCTATATTTATTTTCAATGGGCTTTACGTCAATGATTTATTCTATTTTAATAATTCGTTCATACAAATTTTCAACGTTATAAACAAAAAAATACGTAAGCTCAGCGAGTACTTCAGTTAAATTTCTCTGTTTGCGAATAATTGGTGGTAAAATTGAGTAAAATTTTGAGGTGAATTCGTCTTAAATATTGGTTTAGTATGATATATTACATTCAAATATCTGACTGTCACGAAAGTAGGTTAAATTGCCGAAAGAATTTTTTTTACCGCTATACGCGATTTTCGTGTAAACACACTCAAACATTAATAGCGTACTGATGTGAAGCTAACTTCACTGATAACATATTGTTATATTTGGATGGGAGAAAAGTGAGTTAGACGTTTTACCTGCCGGCGCGTTCTATCTCGTTTTATCCTACACCAGTTATATAAAAGAGCCTTTGGCCAATTACGAGACATACTAATTTTTTTTTAACGTTTCATTTTACCGAAATGTTACTTATAAATAGAATCAACTTAAGATAAGTGGGTATTCCTTTTGCAAAAAAACTTACTGTGAATTATCAATTATTTAATTGAAAAAATAAAAATTGACATTGCTACACATCAAACTATATCCCTTAACATAAAATAGAAATACGTAAAACGTGGAAGACTTTTTCAGGGATACGTCGCAAGTATCACAAATCCAAACTCTTATTTTTGAGCATTTGATATATGATCCAGGTCCTAATACCTTGTTTTTTGGATCAGACACTCCCCTGGGAACAATGTAAAATTTTTCTCTTGTAGTCCTGTGACTGCTTAAATCGTCCTTCTTTGTAATATTTATATCTTTGTTACATAAAACAGTAGGCCTTCCGCCTACTGACGATGTAGATTAAGTTTTACGAGAAATTTTTGTTTATTTTTTTCCCAAGGGAGTCGTAATCATATGTAAGAGAACATTTTACTATAAATATAATATTTAATTTAATAAAAACGAATATTATCAAGAAAATACTTAAGAAAATACAATTTTGTTAAATTATTAAGGATACGAGGCATGATCAAAAAATACAGTGAATGAATTTTTATAGCAGCAACTGCTCACGCAACATTGATGTGAAGTATCGACCCCAGTAGCCTGTTCTTTTGATAATAATAGTGACAAGTAAGAACAAGTTGCGACCTATCTAACCACTTCCAGAGCCCGGAGAGTAAGATCATGTTTACCCTGTGTGTCGCGTATGATGGATTTCTGACAACGCGTGTTTTGTTTCATGTTGCAAAAGAGTGCCAAAGAAGCTCGTAACATAAAGGGAATCGTAACATAAGGGGAGTTAAAATCAGTAGATGGCGATAATGTGATGACCACGAAGACTGTTTGAAAGGTGGTGTGAGTGATTTAAAAGTGGAAATGAGTCTGTATAAACGAGCAAAGGTTGGGACGTCCGTCGAAGCAAAGGAAAGCATGCAAGAAGTCTCAAAAATGATTCGCTCTAACAGGCGATCAACTATTCGAGAGCCTGCCGAAGAACTGAACATCTCGCACACGTGCAAAAGCATTATAACTGATAATTTTCAAATGAGACGTGCAAGTGCTGCATCACGACAATGCGCCGAGCCACATCCAACTTCTGATCCGCGAGTTTTGACCGAAAAAAAATCCTGTCCTTCCACATCCATCTTACTCCTTGAATTTAGTACCACGTGACTTCTGAGTCTTCCCAAAAATAAAAACCGTGGTGAATGGACAATTTTTGATACCATTCCCGACACTGAGAAGGCCATGACAGAGCAGCTGAAGGTCCTTGTGCTTCCATCAAATGCTTCCAATCATGGATCCACCGTTGGGATAAGTGCATCGCCAGCCAATGAGAGTACTTTGAAGGAGTAAAGTCTAATTCATCATAAACTTATTTCATTGTTTGTAATTACATTATTTATTACCATATTTTTTGATCACACCTCGTACCGAACTACATATTGAGTACTAAAAGATCCCTTTAGAGCAGCGTTTTCCAACCTTTTTTGGCTCGCATACCGCTTGGTAGTACATCACGCTTAATTGTACCACTTCGTAAAAATGATTGTATTTCGAGAAATTTGTTATTCTATTTGCATTATAAATTTTATATATATTTCCCTAAACTTAATTTATTTAAGTTTTAAAAAAATACCAAAGGTTTTATTTTTTCTGATAAATATGAGACATTTGAACTTTACATAAATCACAATGTTTTTTTAACTAAAGGTGCCGAAGCTCATTTCTTGTCGAAATTCAAAACCAGGAAATTTAAAAAAGTATTTTTAACTAATTTTTATTAAAAAAAAATTGCAAAGAATTAAATTAAATTATTTGTATATAAAAAACGAAATGCGCTGCAGGCAATTTTTTCCTAAAATTACCGATATTAATAGAAAATATATGTATATAAAATTAATTAAACACTTTAAATGTAAAAATTCTTCTGATGAAAACGAGACAATTACACTGTCATTTTTACAGCAGCGCCGTAGACGAAATTTTTGTTTTAAATATAATAATATGTATGAAATTGTATTTAAAAATATTTTTATTACTGAAAGTAGTTATAATTAGTTTAAATGATATTTTTATGACTGATTTTTTTACTTTTTATGACTGCCATTACTGATTATTTTTCGCGTACCACCGGTGGTACGCGTACCACAGGTTGGGAACCGCTGCTTTAGAGTGAAAAATTTCGCTTGTATCTCATCGCATAAGAAACTGTATTTTAACGGTGCATATTTAAAAAAAATATATGTCCATAAGTTCGCAAACCATTTATAATTTTTAAAACTAGCGTACGACTAGACTGTTATTGTGTGTAACGCTCTTCAGGTAAATTTTTCACGGTAATGGCACAAATTTCAATTAATACCGTTATTTCGTGCTCAATTTTGGGTAGGTACTTATCATCAACCAGTCCATTCCACACGGCCGTCCCATCACTACGAAATGCCCTCAATGTTTTCATCCACGTCGTCCTGAAATATCAATTTAAATTTATACCGTGTTGCGGAATCGCCTCCGATACAGCGATCTCCCACCTGATAAACAGGGTCGTGTTATTTTATTTCGACATTTTTTTTAATAGTGCAACACTTCGGCTCCAAAGGGGCCCCGGGCGAGCGTGTAAACACCAAAATGGAGGGAAAAATGGAGAGCGCGCCAAAAAAACAAGAGCGGGTAAGCACCAGCGGCAAAAAATGGCGGCGTGATGAATTTAAAAGGGATGACTACGAAACGGCGCACAAAGCTCGCAATTGGTCCGGGCAATTAATGAAACGCCGAGGATTATGTTTGTCACACAGTTCAAATTTGTTTAACCCTTCTAAATTGTAATGTAGCAGTCAGTCTCGTGGAAGTTGTTTTTACCAACAGTCAATCGAAGTTGTACTTCTTTTGGCGTTTTTGGTGTAAATTTTTTATTGTAACGGAAGTTGGGCGCGTAGTGCGTAGCGGAAATGCGAGACTGTGATATAAGTTGTTAAAGTGAAATTGTAGTAAGCATCGTAATGTGCGCGCATCAAAAGTTGGCCAAAGAGAGTAAAATGTGTATATTTCATACATTTTTTATGGTTGTTATGTACCTTAACAGAGCTTATGTAGATTAACAACTTAACAATCTAAAAGCATTAGAAATTAATAAAGCTATCAATAATAATTGTCAAATAATAAATAAACAAATAAATTTATCTAGTAGTCCAATTTTAAAGCTGTAACCCTCTATCTTCACTTAACTCCTCCCCTTCCCTTGATACTCTGTCCCACTCTGTTTTTCTTACCCCCTTTATAAGTTTCTGTACTTAGATTAATTAGTTAGTCTATATTATAATTGTCCTGAAGAAGGTTGAGTCCAACCGAAACTAGTTGACAAACATATAGCAATACAGTGGTTTAAAACTTAGTATTTATTTTTTTCTTAAATGTCGAATAAATTAAATCTCAGGTATTTCTGCGATCAACTCTTATATATGGGACGTATGATACATCTAATTATCATCTATTTCATAATTTTCCTACATACTGAATCTATTATTTACTATATTTATCTTTTTCATATTCATTCCTTTTTTATTTTCTTTGAATTTATTTTGTATTTTTGATATACTTTATTTTTTTGTTATAGATACTTCAATAGCTATGCTAAATGAAAACTTTTTTTATATTATGTATAAGCCCAATTCAGGTCGAGTAGGTATCATTTACAAATAAATTAATAAATAATGTTGATATATTTCCGTGTATGCATTTTCTGTATATTAAAATGAGTTTGTGCAATGCCGCACCACAATGTCCATTGCGCTTATTTTTATTTACATTTCTTCCATCGCTAATCTAATTATAAATAATTGTTGTTTCATATGATGCAAAGATATTCAACTCATGCTGATTAAATCATTGTACTCATACATGATAACAGTATATTTGTATGAAATATCTAGTGTGTAATTATATACTTACGTACACGTATGTTAGAAAGTCAAGTTTAAAAAATTAATATACTTTGTGTAATAACTTAATTATGAACATGCAAGTGATGATTACAGGTTGTAGCGAAAATATTACGCAATTTTAATATTATACTATTTTGAACTTCCATATCATCTGTAGTAATTCATTGAGTTAGATATGTATTTTGCATTGCCTAAAACATTCAGAAATGGGATCAAAAGAAGCATTATTTTTTTTATCTCTTTCATGTAGTTTAATCGAGATTTTCTAATAAAACTTTTCAAAACGGGTACAGAAATTCTAAATTTTAATCAAAATATTTTGAGTATGTTCAACATTTCAAAAACGCAAGTTTGTATTTTGTGATTAATCAAGATACATTATAGATGTCTCATAGAGACGCAGCTATGTTTTAAATGAGTTGATTTTTAGGGAGTTCATAGGGCTTACAACCTATGGTATGGCTGGCTTAAGTGATCACTTTACACAATGTAACGTTCACCAACTTTTTGTCAGTTGTATATAGGTATGTTTAATGTGCACAATTTCATTTATGTATTTTTACTACCGTCACCTGTGGTCGAATTTTCTTATTCCCATAAACTAGTACAGATGTTGCCATTGGTAAATAAAAAAGAATTCCAAACCTACTTTCCCATATAAAAAAATAGCCTTTCCTTCAAGAGACATCTATCTTATATCTTGTTTAAATTTTTTATTTATATAACAACTTTATTGTGAATATTTTCACTTGTATAGATTGAATAAAATTTTATTTATACAACAACTTTATTGTGAATATTTTCTCTTCCATAGAAGCAAGCGTTTGTGTTTAGTAGAGGAGTAGTTATGCTAACATTATTTATTTATATATATAATTTTTGATGAAAAAATTTCTGAAAAAATATTTCATTAGCCCGGTAGGCTAATGAAATATTTTTTCCTTGAAATGTTCAGTGATGTTGAACAAATGAGGTGTTACAATTTTGTGTCAGAAATTTCCTTTTGTGGCGTCTGCTATTTCAGTTATAAAACTGTGCTTGTATCTTTCTTGAATTATTTTTAGTATTTTATGTCTCCGATTGGATTTTTAACAATATTAATTACGTTGTATTAGATACAGTAGATATGTATAAAATACAGGTTTACTTAAAATCTAATTAGTATAAATAACACAAATAAAAAAAATGTAAGACATCACAATCGATTTTTTAACATTACCCATGCAATATCTAAATATAAAATACGTTATTTAAAAGTTTAAAAGAAATTTGCTTGTGGGGAGCGTGATTATTAATTTAATACTAGTGACGTGATTATTAATTATAATCGAAATAATGACCGATTCATGTCGAAAGTGATTAATTAATGTATAATCACCCAATTTACAAAAACGTTAAAATTTTCAGAGTTCTAGCTAGTCGAAAAGTTGGTGAAAAATCAATTACAAGATTCCACCACAACAAACAAACAACAGACAAATAGATTTAAATTAAAGCATATAAAAATAAGTAAATGATTTCAAAAGTTTGTAGAAAATATTGAAAACAGCTATATTCAAAATTTTAAAACTTCGCTATTTTGAATTTATATTAAAGTCGTATTACATCCGACGGATGCACATAGCACGTAGACCGCCTTACATGAAAGTAACCGCACATGCTTGCGTCTGAATTACAAGAGTTATTTGCTTCGCTCAGAGTGTGCTCGAGGTTTTTAATATCGCATAGATAAATACGGCAATATTCAAAGAAACCTAACTACGCACGGCTGGAGCAGTGCACTTTGATAAGTGTTTCATTGGTTTTGGAAAAGCTTAACACTTGAATTTCTACTTTAAATAATGAAATAATTATTTCCTTTATTTATTAATTAATTATTTATTTATTTATTAATCAACGCCCTAATGCGCTTTTACAGCACAAGAAAGTTACAACGATTTTTATATACCTATCATAAAATATATTTTAAAGTAAATAATTAAAAAATAAATAATAGAACTAAAACATATTAAAGAAAAATGAACAATATATTTTAACTACAATTAGTACAAAAGTAAACAGTAATAATTAGGTAAATTTATTTAAGCAATTCGTTCTTAAGAGAAATTCGTGATAGTTAACCAGTTAAATAAGGGTTATTTTATTTAAAGTGGATACATCTTTACATTTTTTTAATAATAATAATTTTTAAATAAAGATTTACTAGTCGTATACCCGTGAAAAATCACAGAAAATGGTTCAAATATTTGCTAAACCCAAGAATATATTTGAATAGTACATTTTTGACGAGTCGCGGATATGCGGTGGTGGCAACATTGATAACGTACCGCGCTAGTATTTGCATGACCGAGGTATTTGCATGAACCATAAAATTTGGTTTTTTATTCGTGAATTTGAATGAAATTACAGACTTTAAGGACAGACAGACAGACAACGATATTATTATGTTTGATATTTTTACAGACATCTTTCAATAATGTGCAAAAGATACAAGAATATATTACTAAATAGTCATTAAAAAATAAAATAAAATATATTAAGTTATCACCATTTTTTAAACCAATTTTTTCTCATTTCATTATTTAGTCCGTCTGGTAGTTTATTTTTGAATAAAAGCCTGTTTTATAAATCAGAAATAATATAATTTTAATTTTAAAAGGTGGATATCAAATGTGACACATTAACAGATATGTAGACAGGAGTAAAAAAAGCCGACTGTGAAACGAATCAGAGTTCCCTGATGGGCAAGCAAAAATTATATGGTTGAGGGTCTCCTCCTCCGAACCACACTCATACATCGGACTCTCTACGAAGTTCAACCCGAATAATTGAGTAACTACTAGGCAAAGTTCAACCCTTATTCTCTAGATATTCGATATAGTTTATTTGGAAAACAGAAAACCAAAAACATTTTTTTTATGAGTTCACTTTTTAACAATGTTTAATCTGCCATTCTTTGGGGTACAAAGCGATGGGCAAAATCTCCAGAAGGACTCTTATTTTTAGTCAATTCGTCAACATATTCGTTTCCATGGATTTCCTGATAGGTAGGTAGACAGGTACGAAATACGCGCATTTGCTACTTTTGGGCAAATTAAATGGTTTTTGATTTGTCCAAGTAAACAATAAGTAAACAGCAAAAATATGGAAGTACACAGTATTATCAATAATGATATATAGCAAGTAAAGTATTCAGGAAGTAAAGATACAGTAGGTATAAGTAGAAAAATGCATGCGTTTAAGCACAAGAATACTGCATATACCACATAAAGAATACTGCATATAGGTACCACATAAAAAAATGCGCGCACAGACCTTGAAAGTTGGCAAATAAAAAGAAGCGAGATGTTAGTAGTTAGTGAGAAGATAATTAGAAGAAATTTCTACAAACGACTATCTATCTCAATATCAACACATTTCAATGTCTCAATAGGCGAAGGTTAGTGATATTCCAAAATATTTTTTTTAAATGTTTCTGTTCGATTAAATTTGTGGCAAAACAAACTAACTGTGCAAATCTGTTTGATAGTTTAGGAAGCCCTTGCAGGGTAAAATAAAAAAAAATGTTAATGGCTACAGTTTACAAAGCAATACCTGCATAACTTCTAGTTTAGCGGGATATAATACCCAAACAGATATGTCACAATACACGAGGACAGTCAATAATTCCGAGATGTGAGAAGATGCATGAAAGAAATCCAAGAACAGCGTGGCAGGCAAAACGATTGTTGTGAAGTGTGCTTCTGTCTCTTTATCTTATTCCTCTCCAAGTAATCCGACAACCCCTACCAACATTAAAAAATAAATATGTACGGGTTGGAGTCCCAGTACCTAGTGCGAGCGGCGGAGAGTTTTTAGTTCGGACCCTCGTGCGGGCGTTCCTACCGCACTGCGCCAAGCATGGGCGACAAACATGTTACATATTAAATACACAGTAGCATGCAGTTTTCCTGTTAATTTATTTACATTTAAAGCCGGGCATATTCATCACCCTCTAAAACTCTTTTATATGCTCTCGAAGCTCTTCGCAGTCTTCGCACAGCTTACAGCCGGTAGTAAAAGTCCCACTTTCGGTCTGAATGTAAATCAATAGGTTCCTTCGCAGATAGACGAAGAGATTTGGCTCGATTGTCGGCTGGATATTGGAGCGGGAACAGCTTGTGACCCAAAAATATTTGGCACTGCTGAAAGAATCTGGATGTATGATGATAATGCATTTATTTTTAATAAATAAATTTTTGGAAGCCGTGCATTCTTTAGAATGTTAAATAAAACTTTTCAATCGTATTTTTTAATAAATATCTATCCCTATGTGGAAAAATCTAGAAATAGTGTTCTCGGAACATACATTAAAAACAAAAACAATAATTTTCAGGCGTATTGCAGTGTATATTATAATAGTACGGAAGCGTATTTTATACAGGTACATTAAAAAAGAATATCACTTAATATTTCCTTTAATTATAAATTTTTATTATATATGTACCTGGGTACACATATAAAATTAAAATGATAATAATGTAGAAACCCATAAGAATGTGGATATTTGGAAATTAAATAAAATTTGAAAAAAATCTAATTATATGTGTATCATAATTTTTAATTAAATTAATTTTTCAAGTGTTTATGTTCATTTTTTTTTGTTTTTTTTTTCATTATACAGGTAGGTACATGTAATATAATATTAGGTCCTTACATATGAAGTTGGCGTTTAGTATGGGAGGAACATAAAGCCGATTTTTTTTATTATAATATATTTATTTAATCAAAGTATGTACCATTGCTATCTATGCACTTTTGCCATCTCATAGGTAGTTCATCGATCCCTTTACTTAAAAAACCATTCGGACGGGAATCAATAAAATCTTTGAAGGCGGTTTGGACTGCCCCATCGGAGTTGAATTTTTTCCTTTGCGAGAAGTTATCCAAATTTCGAAAAAAATGATAATCTATTGGATCAAGGTCCGGAGAGTACGGTGGATGTCTTAGACATTCCAATTGAAGCTCCTCTAATTTGGTAGCCGTCTGTTGTGCAGTGTGTGGTCTAGCGTTATCATGAAGCAGCAATGGCCTAGAGCGATTAACCAGCCTCGGTTGTTTAGCAGCTAGCTTTTCCATCATGGTTTGCAGTTGCTGACAATAGACATCGGCCGTAATCGTCTGGCCAGATTTAAGAAAGCTGTAGTGAACGACACCAGCACTAGTCCACCAAACGCTCACAAGTAACTTTTTTGGAGTCAATTTTCGCTTGGGGCATGGTTTGCCTGGTTCGGCAGGGTTCAGCCACTGCGATGAGCGCTTCCGATTATCGTACAAGATCCATTTTTCATTACAGGTAATGATTCGATTTAAAATCCCTTCATTATTGTGCCGGTTGAGTAATGCAACGCAGCAGTCAACGCGCGTTTGTTGATTGCTTCACTCAATTCGTGAGGTACCCACCTTTCAAGCTTTTTCACCTTACCAATTTGCTTCAAGTGGATTAAAACAGTTTTATCACTAACACCGCAGCCTGCAGCTAACTCGGATGTGGTTTGCGATGGATCCGCTTCCACAATAGCCTTCAATTCTTCATTATCAACTTTGGTCTCCGGCCGTCCACGGGGCTTGTTCTGAAGGTCGAAATTTCCAGAACGAAAACGTTGGAACCAAAAACGCACTGTGTTTTCTTTTGCGGCACAGTCGCCATACACATCATTAATCCTTCGAGCCGTTTCTGCAGCACTGGTGCCACGGTGGAACTCGTACTCGTAAATAACGCGATATTTCAAATTTTTCATTTTGTAAACTGAGTGACGCAAAGAAAAAAACGTATCTTGAGGAAAAAAAAACAAATAATGAATTATTAATTCAAAAACACAAATACATGGTAAATAGCGGTAGGGTTCCTTACAATATGCAAATTGGTCGTTTTGCGCGTACATGGCAAATTTGATCTCAAATATCTTCTCTTTGGTTAGGAATTCAAAATCCAAATTTATACCAAATCTTATACAGCTATTTACTCATGTATTTGTGTTTTGAAAATTATAATTCATTTGTTTTTTCCTCAATTGTTTTTTTCTTTGCGTCACTCAGTTTACAAAATGAAAAACTTGAAATATCGCGTTATTTACGAGTACGAGTTCCACCGTGGCACCAGTGCTGCAGAAACGGCTCGAAGGATTAATGATGTGTATGGCGACGGTGCCGCAAAAGAAAACCAGTGCGTTTTTGGTTCCAACGTTTTCGTTCTGGAAATTTCGACCTGCAGAACAAGCCCCGTGGACGGCCGGAGACCAAAGTTGATAATGAAGAATTGAAGGCTATTGTGGAAGTGGATCCATCGCAAACCACATCCGAGTTAGCTGCAGGCTGCGGTGTTAGTGATAAAACTGTTTTAATCCACTTGAAGCAAATTGGTAAGGTGAAAAAGCTTGAAAGGTGGGTACCTCACGAATTGAGTGAAGCAAATCAACAAACGCGCGTTGACTGCTGCGTTGCATTACTCAACCGGCACAATAATGAAGGGATTTTAAATCGAATCATTACCTGTGATGAAAAGTGGATCCTGTACGATAATCGGAAGCGCTCATCGCAATGGCTGAACCCTGCCGAACCAGCCAAACCATGCCCCAAGCGAAAATTGACTCCAAAAAAGTTACTTGTGAGCGTTTGGTGGACTAGTGCTGGTGTCGTTCACTACAGCTTTCTTAAATCTGGCCAGACGATTACGGCAGATGTCTATTGTCAGCAACTGCAAACCATGATGGAAAAGCTAGCTGCTAAACAACCGAGGCTGGTTAATCGCTCTAGGCCACTGCTGCTTCATGATAACGCTAGACCACACACTGCACAACAGACGGCTACCAAATTAGAGGAGCTTCAATTGGAATGTCTAAGACATCCACCGTACTCTCCGGACCTTGCCCCAACAGATTACCATTTTTTTCGAAATTTGGATAACTTCTTGCAAAGGAAAAAATTCAACTCCGATGGGGCAGTCCAAACCGCCTTCAAAGATTTTATTGATTCCCGTCCGAATGGTTTTTTTAGTAAAGGGATCGATGAACTACCTATGAGATGGCAAAAGTGCATAGATAGCAATGGTACATACTTTGATTAAATAAATATATTATAATAAAAAAAAATCGGCTTTATGTTCCTCCCATACTAAACGTCAATTTCATATGTAAGGACCCAATATTTTCACAATAATCTCATTGATTAAGAATCCTTTTAGGGTTTTATTTATTTTGTTACATATTGGATATTATCATTTTAGATATTACATATTATATATTTTTACGTTGTTTTGGCTCGAAATCAAAATGGGCTTACGACACTATGCCATTTGTTATATTTGTTTATAAATAAGTACAAGACTTTCAAAACCGAAGGAATGTGATAATTTATAAACAAAAATGAATAAAGGTAAATTCATTTCATTTCACTTCATTGCCGATAAATCGGCGTTTATAGGACGAAAATAGATATTTGATTACTTGATACTTACAAATAAATACCTAAGGATAATATGTAACAAGCCTCTCGTCTTACCTAATAATACCTGTTATGAAGTAGGAAGTTTTATTTAAAATTTTATCCCCTTAGATCGACATTTAATATTTATTTTGAAAGAGAGTACTAACAGTTAAAATCAAGAGCCAAAAAATATAAAAATATCATGTGAGATGCAGGAAAAATGTAGAAATAAATTCAAAAATGATAGATTTACATTTATTATCAAAACAGAGTCTTTCATATGGATCCACAAAAGAAGTGGCAAGCTAAAATAAAAAAAAAAGATTAATTAATTGGAATGTCTAATAATTACAAATGTTTTTACATTGCACATAAACATCATACAAGAAAAATTTATCAGAATCATTGTTAAAAATCTGTTAACTAATAAAAAATATATTGCACCAAAAAATCTCTTTAAGATACTCCAGAGGTATTATGTTTTGTGGCGCCTTATACATCAACCAACATAATTTAAATTCTACTCTTTCAGGAAAATGATGCCAACATATTTCGCGCAAAATATTGTTGCGAGAGAGATTTTTGACGTTGCATATATTATTCGCCCTGCCGCATTCAGAATAGATTGTACTTTATCCAGATGAAACTTTTACACGCCAGCATAAATACTATTACAGTGGTTCGCATGTAACATCACAATTGCATTTAAATGCACGATTATCCGACATTTTTTATAAATTATCTTATAAAACAACCAAAATCGAAAATGAACTCAAAATTTACTATGTACTACTATCAAGAATAATATTTAAAAGAACATTTAAAAAGAAAGTAGTCCAAAAACATCAGTTAATTATGTACTAATCTATATAAAGTATAAATAAGGGGTATAAAAGTAAATAAAGCAATAATTTTTTATTATTTTGAATGCAGTCACCGAGGATAACATATTTAGAATGCGCTGAATTCTAAATTTTATGTATATATCTCTTAAATTTAAATTAAATCAGTTATCCTCCATGACTGCCTTAATTTTTTTTTATATTGCTGCCTTTGCTTTTACACCCCACAAATGATCATTGTGGCTTACGGGTCATATTTTTATTTTGAGCACACTTTTTAAAGTGATTAGTTATTTTTTTATATATGTATTATTTTTATACATAATCATGAAAAATTGCCATTGCCTTAGAAATGTTAAAATAATATTTTAATGTGGTTTATGATAAGGGCAGAATAATATTTCACCCTCCTTATTAGAGGGTGGCGAATGAGAGGGAAGGCACGTGCCGTATACGGTTATAGAATATATTTTCATCATTTATTTACGAATTTCGAATTTTTGTGATTTTTCGCCTTACAAGACGTTCGTCTAATAAATCAGGATCACATCAGCATTTCTGAAATATAAGAATCTCGTCATTTTATGATTATTATATTCACCAATCGCATTGTGAACTCGTTCATTCGTTCACTCTTCTTCGGCTTCATGAACTCATTCATTCAACCTTCTTCAGCGGCCTTGTTAGACTTGAAATTCCACGACGATAGTTCATAAAATAAATAAATTTGAAAATAAATTTGAAATATATAAACAACTAGCTGCTCGTACCCGGCGTTGCTCGGAATAAGGATTGAGTTTAAAATAAGTTTGCAGAGGGACACAGCGGTTCCATTATTTAGCAAGGTTTCTAAAAAAGCAATGTTTCCATTTAATCTAGGCTAGGATGGATGGAACGTCTAGGAGTGAAATGTAGCCTATTTATTCCGCCAAAACCTTAAGAATAAGTACGCAAAATTTGGATCAGATCGATTAAACGGTGTAGATTTGTAAATAAAATATATCAGGAGAGGGGAGAGAAAAATTTCGCCTATATTATCCGCCTTGTCCTAAAGAATAAGTGTGCAAAATTTGGGTCAGATCGGTCGAACGGTACAAATTTGCATGTAAAATATATCAAGCGAGAGGGGGAGGGGGTAAAGGTGGTGGAGGAAAATTTCACCTGTGTTACCCACCAGTTAAAATACGTGTTTAAAAATTTAGTTAGATCGGTCAAAGGTCCAAATTTGTACAGAAAATATTATACCTCGGGGAGGGGGCGGGGTAGAGAGAGAAATGTAGCCTATATTATCTACCGAGTCCTAAAAAATAAGTTTCCAAATTTTGAGTCCGATCGGTCAAACGGCACAGATTTGTATTGAAAATATATCATGGGGAGGGGAAAGGGTAAAAAGAGAGACCCTTTGTTACCCAACGGGTCCGAAAGTATAGTGAGCAAAATTTGAGTCGAATCGGACAAACGGTGTAGATAGAAAACAGACAGACAGACATAGTTTTATAGGTATAGATAAGAAGAACAAATAAAAGACAAAATTATGAAAAGGGAATAAAATGAGTTAATGAAATAGTAGTGAGTAATTTTTTTTGCTAATAAAAATAGAGATGCGAACACGGAATGCGTATCACATTAATATTCTTACTATTTTCAAACTAAGCTAAACGCTTGTGCTATGAAAATAGGACTAACTTGGTGATCTGGAGTGAGATTTGAACCCGTGAACTTTGGATCACGAGGCGAGAGTCCTAACCACAAGACCAACAAGCTACTCGACTTAATAAGCTAATAAACTTAATGAAACGAATATAATAAAGTAGGGAAGTAATAATATAATGAAATAAGAGACAATAAAACAATGACATAATTAGATACTCAAGTGAAACTTCATTCATATCTTGCGTCCGTCGTAGAGCATTTTATATAGGTATATTTGGACATTAATTAAATATTGCGACGCAGAATATTAATTATTAATTATTCATTATCAACATTAATTATTCTCTTAGTTCATATGAAGACACAAGATAGATATCAATGTCGGTGAACGATTCGTTGTAATTGGCATATTCCCACTATGGGTGAGCGTAATCCGGAGTTGGTGCGATCAACAGGAAGGTGGAAGAGGCAGTGTGTTCTAGTAGCCCTTGCTGGAATGATATTGAAAGGCATTGGAGAAAAATCCTTTTTCTTAAAAATCATATTTTAAATTCAGTAATTGAAATATTCCAAATTCTATGCCACCAGCTTTCTATAATAATAATAAATTAAACAATTGTCATTTAAATAACAAGAATAAAGATGATATTTAAAAAAATGGGGGTTAATAAATCGATTTGTATGGATTACAATAATTTAAATATGTTTTCGTAGTCCAACGGGCACGACTACCCTCTTTTCTTACAGGGCTCGATTTCTGGCAAAGTTGACATAATTTTTTATAAATAAAATAATTAACGCTTTGATCAAGATATATTATAGATGTTTCATAGAGACGAAGTCACTTTTTATATGGGAAAGTAGGTATGGAAGTCTTTTTGGGTGTTCATAAAGCTTACGACCAATCGTACGACTGGCCTTATCGGTCGTTTTACACAATGTAACGTCCACCAATTCCACCTATGGTAGACTACCACATCTATTAAATATTTGGAAGTTCTATGTTTGTTTAACTTGCATAACTTGTGTCAAATGTATTTTTATAATGTCATGATGTATTTTTACTATCGCCACCTGCAGTAAAAACTTTTGTCATTCCTATAAACTAGCACAGATTCGGCGAAATCTTTGATAATGTTTATAACATTCTTCCGAATTATCAACATTACATTAGAATCTATTTTTGATATTTTCTCTAGTGATATTCTCTATTTTTTTTTTGTAATTTCCTGCTTATGTATTGTATTTAGGTAGGAATGCTATTTGAACACTTTATAATTCATCATCTTCAAAAATAGCAAAATGATTTTGTGACATTATTAATATAATTATTAAAAATGTACTTTGTTTTCACCACTTATGTATTGAAAATATAAACAGTATTAGGGCCAATATAAAACAAATAATATAAATAATGTAATATAATACTTACAAATTAAAAAACTGAGGTGTTTTACTAGGAATAATAATTATTCCGAATTAGCGAATATCTTTTGACTACGGACCATTATTTTAATATTAATAATGGTTTTCAAATTTTACATAAAAATTATAAAGAATTACAATTTGACAAATTATAAATTTTTGAGATAAGAAAAAGTATTATTAGAAAATTGAATATTATAAATAAATAGGTCATTTTAACGAATAGTTATCTTTTAAATCTGATTTCATGTTTGTACTTAATTATTATTCATTTCCCATATATAATTTTATTATATTTTTATTGTCTACACCTATTTTGAATTTTGATTTTTAATTTGTTAATATACATTGTACCCCGACGAAGGGAGAATGAGCCCTGAAACATGTTGATATTTTTAATATATAAGTGGTGAAAACAAATTGCATTTTTATTAATTATATTGTTATGTTTCACATCAGATAAAAGTCCATTTCAGGGCGTATATCATAAATGAATAAGAGGAATCAAAAATTAATAAATTCCATAAACTTTGTTAAAATATTTATTAAAAACCTTAATTTTATTGACAATTTAAAGCCTTCCTACTAAAGCTATAAAAAGAAAGCATTCCATGTTATTTGAACTGATAAAATATATACGAGTATCTCCGTGATCGTAAGATATTTTCAACAGCATCCAGCAGATGCAACGCTTCCCTGTATTTGCGTACAAATCGTCCGTACAATTTTTAAAATATAATACCATCCTGCCGCGGTTCAGATCCCTTTGAATCGCGCATTTTGTTCGGTATTGCTTTTAGCTCGTAGAAATGTGTATAGTCTTCCTTTCTTTTGATACCGTCCGCGGGCGGCGCTCGCCGGGATAATGTAAGGGTCTGCCGGGAGGGAAGGGATAAACGGGGTCTCCTAGAGGTCCAGACGCGCCTGGTGTGGGGGTGGTGTAAAATATCATTTTCAATATTGCCAGCAGGGACGTCCTGCCCGTACAAATGTCTTATTTCTTTGCGCAAACATATGTGTGTGTGTATGTACTGATGCGGTATCTCCACCACTCCTCGGTGGTGTCGCTTGACCAAGGATTTCCGTTGATTGGGGCAACATTTTCGTTTTATTTTATTGAAAAAAGACGGCATCCCGACAGTAGAGTGTAGTAAAAAATTAACTCGTGAAAATATATTTTTTAAATTCTTTGTATGCGAGGACTCGGTTTCCATTTTCTTGACTAAGAGATTAATTTTTATTTTTATTAAATTTATTTGGTAAATGTACAAACTTAAGAGTGTATTCAATATAATATAATTAATACACATTTATATTACACGCTTACCCACTTTTAAATGAGAATTTGCTCTCAGGTTTAAAAATGAGGGCATTATCATATTTTCTTAAAGATTCTTTCCTCGTTCATACGTTCCACATGATCAAACCATCTCAGCACTCCTTTCTTTATTCTATCTACCACACTACAGCCAACATTGCATTCACGTCTAATTTATTCATTCCTTACTCTATTGACCAAAGATTTTTCACACAAGCGTCTTAGTGACTGCATTTCTACCGCATTCAGTCTACTTTCATTCCTCTTTTGCCAGTTCCAGGCTTCATTTCCATACATTAGGATTGGTACTAGAACGCCATTATTTACCGCAAGTCTTTCTTCTTTTGACAGATTCTTATTGGCCATAATTGTATTTAGAGCACCATTAACTTTCCCGCAGTCACTCTCCTTTTGATATCATTCTCAGCCTTGCCATCTCTACTAAACATATTTCCCAAATACACAAACTCGTTCACTTGTTCTAAGCATGCATTGTTTACAATTACATCACACTTAGTCACTGAATTAAATTTAAGATAATAAGGAAAATTGTTTCTTAAGTATATATTAATTGTATTAATTATCGCTGACATTTTGTGTACGCATAACAGACCTTTGTTTTGTAGTAGTTTTAGTTTTCGTTGTAAATAAAAAAGATTCTAAAGTGTCCATGATTTAAATAATTTCAGAATAGTACTAGAAAGTAGGTATCGTAGGTAAAGTAGGTAGCTTGCCCAGACATTTGAGATAATTTTTCATTTTTTTGTTTTCTTGTGCGTATGTTTGGCAATGAAATGATGTAAGAATGCATTGTCATCGACATCAAGTCAATGTGAAAAGTTTCAGCTTGATTGAATAAAAATAAATTTGTTAATTTTCCATTTAAATATTCCATATCTTATAGAATTTTTAAATGGGTAAGAGAAGAGGGTGCCACCACACACTGAGGGCCGTTCTATGAGCAATAGCTCCCATATCGGCCCTACACTTTCGTCTCCCTTATTGGTGATTTTTTTAATGCTAAAGTGACCGTGCTCATCAAACCACTCACGGTTTCAAATGAATAAAGTGGAAATACAAATAATGAATTGATTAGGTTTTGACATTTTAAAACCTTTTTAATTTAACCTTTAATTTGAAAGTATTTTAATAATTTATCTGTCGATTAGTCGAAGTAGTTTTTTATCTTAAGAGTTACTCTCGTAAGCAGTAATATATAAACTTATTATTTAACGAGCTTAGAGGTTTTTACCCAATTTTATGATCATTATGAATAATCTCTACAATGTTAACGCCAAATCCATCAATAATATAAAAAAAACTTATTTTTTCAAAATTTACTTGTTACTTGTGCCCTTTTTAGATGCTTTGCCACGCATCACGTGGCACATATATGCACACCGAAAGATGCCTTACCCTGGGTAGGATTCCTTCCCTATCACAACCCAATCGGTGGTTGTCTCTCAAAGAGGAAGTTATTCATATGAGAAACGTGTATGGAAGTCTTTTATACAGTTTACGAGCTATATGAGCTGGCCTAAGTGATTACTTCACACAATGCAACGTCCACCAATTCCATCCTAAGAACATATATTTACCCCCTGCGTTGATTTTGCCTACATCGATATTCTCTATCTCCCATGCTAATAAAATATAAAAAATGAACGCTCATTGCTTCAATGCATTCAATCAAACGAACGCATTTCTCTATGAATTAGACTGCACGGCAAAATAACACCTTCGACGCGGCGCCCTACGGGTCATAATCCTCCACCGCCGGCGAGATTACGCCGGTTCATTTAATAATCCGGCGGCTTCATGCCTCGTCGGCCGTTTGTGAAAGTCAAAACGAACATCCGCTTTGAATAAATCCATCACCGGCCAATTAATGCAGCGAACACATTGTTTTTTTTTGTGTTCTGTAATGGCCCGAGATTGTCCGCGTCCGTCTGTATGTAAATTGGACCGGAATGCAAAGGCGCCCCCGATTGGCCGCGTAATCAACAAACGAGAAAGGGCAGCGAAACGCCGCCATTTTGGACGCGCAAAAAACTTCGCGCGGGAACAAGGTGAGATTTTGAAAAAAGACCGCGAACGTCTTCTCCTCGGAGCGGTGATTGCTCAAAAGATTTTGATTTTGTTTTTGTAGAACTGCGCAATAATTAGTATTACAGGGCGGAGCGCATTTTCCCTTTGTTTTAGCAGTACTGCGATGAATTCGCGACCCCTCCGGATGCTTGTGTAATTAGCACTGAAAAAATATTAAAAATCTTATCTTTGTAGGTACAAACTAATTAATAACCTGGCGGTGAATAGTTTTAATTGAATTAATAATGGCGGAAAATGATTCGAGAAATAATATTTTCTTTGACTCAAATATTTAAAATACGATAGAGAAATTATCATTTACTTTGTTTGACGAGATGTCTTCAATTTTCGACGTTTACGAATAATTAAAACTAAATATAACCCCTCAAAAATGTCGTGAATTTACTGTATATTTGGGACATAAGTTAAAACTGTGACATCAGCACCATCTAGCGTAGCGTATCGTCTTGGTAGCTCACATTGACGTTAGTGATTATTACTTAATACCGACTACAAGAACTACATTTGTGCAGAGATCCATTAATATTCCACCATACTATATTACATACTGGGAATAAAAATAAAGGATGCAGCTAATGAGATAATATTTAAGAATCACAATATAAAATGGATAAAGGTGTTGGACATAAAAAAAGGAACTAACGATGAATAGTATTGTACTAAAAATAAAATGGTATAATGATTTGAATAATGTTGTTGTATATAGTGCCCACCTCAACATAGGATTATTCTAGTGGGATGAGAGTTGTCATAAATAATAAATATATATTAAAAAAATAAAATAAAAGTGACAGACATTGTTACATAGAGAATAATACATTTTTTCCTCTTTAGATCAAAATTTCACTTTGAATGATGCAACGCAGTATGTGGTATTTTGCTGAATGTTTCATAAAATGGGCAAAATATTGCAGTTTCCAAGATCTGTATTGTTTTACGTATCGACTCCTTTTTTTTCGATGACCAGGTTGTCAATGATAACTCTATCAGTGCAGTTTATTTTCAGAAGGCGTTTGTAGATGCACATCTCAAATGTTTAAATTTACTTAAAAGCATTGTTTCGGTGAGGGTCCATGATTCCATTCAATATAAAAGTACTGGTTAACATATGTATAATATAGTATGATTTTCATTCAGTAATGAGGATGATACGATTTATATGTCAAAGTCCAATCGTCGAATTCACCAGATCGTTATCTGCATAGGCTTTTCGTGGCGTTTCGACGTATAACGAAAAGCCTAGGCAAATCACAATCTGTCGAATTCAACGATCGGCCTTCGACATTACGAATTCGAAAATACGACAAATACGAAAAGATCGCATGACTGAATGTGAATAAAATTTTTTGTTTTTCCTTCCACTAAAACTATTTAAGCATATTTTTAATGTTATTTTTATTTTGTTTCAGGTAAGTTCACCAAATTGTATTTGAATAACCTAATGGATTACCATCCCTTCGTCAAAGTATGTAATCATCATTTTTTCCTTCATGATATTATTTTTATGGTTAAATGAAGAAATATTTTACTTATTTGGCGAGTTGATTGTTATGTATGTGGAAAGAATCCCACCCTACCGGAGAATCTTCCAGTATACAAAGTGTACTGTCGTGTGATTGATGTTTGAATGCATTTATGGTGCAAACTAGAAAAACATGGCAAAAAGTGGTTTATCGTATGTAGTACAAGCGTAGTGAAGTGCGGGAGAAATTTTGGGCGTGCTGTCCTTTTCTTAGTTCCGTTTGGCTGGAATCTCTAACGGCTAGCGTACGCCGTAGCTCCCGATAGCTACACTTATATTGATAATAAAGTACACGCGCGGACTACTATTGTAAATCAGGGTGACACTTTTAACGTTTTTTTACTTTTTATTTTTATTTTTACTTTTAACTTTATACTTTTGTATCCTGTAGGCACTTGCGAGTCACGAGTCCGTGAATACTTTAAGGACAAAGGAATGTTTCGAATCAGCGCCGTGCAGACACTAGGTGCGAGTACACGCGTGTGAAATTTGGCGCCAAATCGAAGGAACTTCCATAATCGTCCCTTCAAAGATATCAGTTATAAAAAATGTTGTAAAACGTGTGGGAAATGGGTTTGTCCGGATCATTAAACTATAATATGTACAATGTTATGTTACATTTTTTTTATTTTATTTAAAAGGTAATACATATAATTTATTTTATAAAAATAATAAACAGCAAACATTAATAATCAAATTATTTTTTTCTCTATTTTACAACTTTAAAAAATATGTTTTAAAATAAAACACAAATCACTTTGTTTTCACCACTATATTAGATTAAAAAATCTACATGTTTCGAGAACAATGTTCTCTTCATCAGGATTATTGTGTACTAATCTTAAAAGTTGAAACAAGCAAATATGTTACGGTGAAGGAGCGGTTGAGGGGGTTGGTGAGGGGAGGGGGGGGTTCGAGGTGTTGATTATTATGGGTCATTTGGAATGTTAAGTGGAAAAATATTCAAAATAGGATTATGCAAAAATTTCGTCTGTGTATTTATTATATTAGACTTAATATTAACATTTTTCCTAATTTCGAGTATTTCTAAATTATTTATTTGAGGTATCTTATAGTTGAAATGTAAAAATTTTAAGCCTGTGTTAATATCAAATGTATGGTCAAATTCTATTAGATGTTTTGCGAAATCAGAATCAATATTGCTAGTTAATGCTTTGACATGTTCTTTAACCCTAGTTTCAAAATTTCTTTTTGTTTTGCCAATATAAAAATTATCGCAATCGTTACAATTAAGTCTATAAACTCCTGATTTCATGATAGGATTATCACTATCCTTGTTATTTAGTACGTATTTTTTTAATTTGTTACTCGTATAAAAGGCCGGCTGAATTGAGTTAGGAATATTTTTAGTTATTATTTTTGACAAATTGTTATCGACAAATAAAATTCTACGCCATTGTTTATTTCTATCTGTTGACTTAGGATAGATATATTGTTTAAAAAATTTTTGTTTTATCTTTTTATGTAATAAATTATCTATTAATTTAGTAGAATAACCATTATTATATGCTATTTGTTTAATAAGATTTAATTCAGATGTATAATTAAGATCAGATAAAGGGATTGTAATTAATCTATGTAACATGGAGTGAAACGCCGCAAGTTTTTGGGAAAAGGGGTGATTCGATGAATTGTGTATAACGATATCCGTGTATGTGTCTTTTCTAAAAATATTAAATTCTATTTTGTTATTTATCAAGGTTAAATTTAAATCTAAGAAATTTAAACTCTTATTCTTTCCTATTTCTAATGTGAACTGAATGTTTTTATGTAATTTATTGAGAAAATTTAAAAATATATTTAATTGTCTTTCTGTCCCTAACCATATGCAAAATATGTCGTCAACATATCTTTTCCAACAAAATACATTTTTTAATAAAAGTGCACCACTATTAAAAATTCTTTGTTCTAATGTGATTTGTGTTTTATTTTAATAATAATGTCACCACAAAGTTCAAGCCTTCATACAGAAGAAGAAAAAATATTCTTCGAAAAGTTAATATGTTTTACCTCTAAATAAAGGTATATTTTACGCATGGAATCTTTTTTATTAAAAAATACCCAAAACAATGAAAAAACACATACCATAATAGGCCACGCGAGCATTGAAGTAAAATTTTATGCGCGGATACTCTAGTGTTAAATATTTAGTTGAATTTTTAAATTTTTACATATAATTTAGACGTATTACAAGCAAAAATGCTTGATTTCCATATAAAAGTACAATTACAATAAATTTCATTCGTTAATTTAAATTTACATCATGGCTACACTGTAAATTATTTATGTGAAAAAATGCATGTGGAGCTCACTGCAACCAATATTTAATGCCATAGATCAGCCTTACCCAACTTTTTGGCTCGCGTACCACTTGGTAGTACATCACGCTTAATTGTACCACTTCGTAAAACTGATTGTAATTCAAGAAATTTCTTATTCTATTTGCATTATACATTTTAAAGGGTGATTATATTTCCCAGAACTCAATTTATTTTTGTTTAAAAAAAAATACCAGATGTTTCATTTTTTCTGGTAAAAATGAGACATTTGAACTTTACATATCACAAAGTTTTTTTTTAATAAAAGATGCTGAAGCTCATTAAACACAGTAAATGTCAAAATTATGAATTATAGGAGAAATAAACAGTTTAAATGATTTTTTTATGATTTTTTTTACTTATTTTGTCAGCTATTACTGATTATTTTTCGCGTACCACCGCGTACTCGCGTACCACCTGTGGTACGCGTGTCACAGGTTGGGATCCGCTGCCATAGATGGTTCCCAGTTTTCTGTTATCTGTATCCCAGATAGAATATTTAATAATTATATCTTCTTATATTATTATATACTCGATAATTTAAATTTAAATGTAAATGGATAACTATTCAAGTATCGTTATTCAAGCATTGATTTTCGAATACAAAAAATAATATCGTGAGTTGCTATATGCAGCGCCGTATATAATTTATAATCCACTAGTGCACTGTATGCATTATTCAATTTCCTGTTATTTTTACCGATACAAAAAACCTGTTTTCTAGTTTAGCATTTGCATGCCTGAAATCCTATGACCGGTTTGGCATAATAACGTAATTACACGCTGCGCTATTATGAAAGTTGCCAAAATATGAATAAGTAGTAGACAGACTACAGAATTTAACTAGTTTGAATAAAAAATACACACAAAAACTTTGCAGACTTAAAACGACTCGAAATAAACAAGACAATTGCTTTTAAATATGTATTCGTGACTTCGAATTATTGTTTTTAATGAAACGTAATAAATCAAACAATAAAACTGTAATCAATGATATAAATTATTTATTTACTAGCTGTAATCCGTCAAAAATGACGAAAAATTGGTTCGCATCTTTGCTAAGCCCTAGTACATATGTATAGTATATTTTTGGCGGTCTACGGAGAGGCGGCCGTAGCCACATGCGTTAATCGGCCGGTTCGGGTTTGGTGACCAGGGTTCAAGCCCCATCTCCGGTCGTTTAATTTGTTTTTTAGGCGTGAATTCGAACGAAATTACGGACGTTGCACGAAGTTACGGGGACAGATAGACGAATGGAAGGACAGAACGACGAAATTATTATGTTTGATGACTACCAGTAACCCGTCAAAAATGACGGTACTTTTACATGTCGGCTCCTGAAGAATAAGTATTTATTTATTTATAAACAAAAGAAAAAAAAAGTCGTATTATAAATATGAAGTTACGATGGACGGACGGACGGACAGACAACGAAGTTATTATAATTGTAATTTTTAATGATACACGATCGCTAGAATGATGGCCGACCTCCGATGAGCTGGCTTGACTGATTATTCTAAACTTAATGATGCAACGTTCACCAATTCCATCGTAAGAACATCCACACATTATCAAATTTTTGAAAGTTCTACATATATAATTAGTTATTACCTATGTTCTAATTCTATAAACTTTCCGTATATTTTATTGGTCTAAGCTAGAGGCAATTATAGTCTTTTCTTATTAACTAGTTAGTTTTCGAAGTAATGTAATAATTTCGAAGTAAGTAAATTTCTGGTAATGATACCTATGTATTTTAAAATGAAGTATTAAGAATATTCTTTTTAATATATGTTTGTATGTAGGTAGGTGTACACAAACAATCCTGATGATGATAACATTGTTCTAGAAACATGTAGATTGTATAATCTAATAAAGTGGTGAAAACAAAGTGATTTGTGTTTTATTTTAATAATAATGTCACCACAAAGTTGAAGCCTTCTTTTAGAAGAAAAAATATTCTTCGAACAATTAAAATGTATGATATTTTTTCGAATTATTTTACATATCTATTAGGGACGCCTGAAAATCAGTATTATTTCATATACTTTAACAATATTTTTATGTCAGTATATTCTAACTTACTTTAATTGTTATGTAATTTAAGTTAGTTACGGTCCAGTAACTGTTCTTATATAGAACATACTGAAAAATATTGCGAATTTTAAATATCATATCAAAACAGCGTCTTTCATATGGATCCACGAAATAAGTGGAAATTATTGATTGTTAAATGTTGCTTTTCAAATATTCACTGCATGTTTCTAGATTTTTTCTTAAAAACGCCCTGCATGATGATATTTCTATGAAACTCCAGCCAATTTTACGGATCCGCAAAGCACTACACCACAAAGAAAAATGGTGGCGTTTGAGACCCTTTTGAAAAAATACTGGCACGCAATAAAAAATCGCTATTTTTCCAGAAAGATCTAAATGTAAATTCACATCTCGAAGAATGACCGGACTGAGACAAAGGAAGCGACATAACTTCCAATATGGCCCATCAGTCAAGCAATTTAGCACAATGCCGATTTTGCATTTTTATTCTCTCTAAGGGGAAAATCATCTCGCTACTTTGCGAAAGTTTGCCTTGAGATTCGCATGGAAATTTTAAGCTGCGAACGGCTCCATTAGGCAGTCGATTCTCTAGTCTTTGCAGCATCCATTCCACCCTCCGCCCCCTCTTCGCCGGGCGAGGGGTGAATCATTTAAGGCGTCTTAAATAAACATTAAAAATATATTGTTGGAGCGTTCATGTACTCTTTGATCTATAAGGGAAAGCTCCATTCGTAGGTGACAGTAATAATATTTTTACAGCGTATTTTTGCATATTTTTGAGATGTTATAACGTCAAATTTACCTTCAGTTATCGCTGTCTTCAGGAATGCCAAGAAAGCCAAGAAAGTCAAGAAAACATTACAATTTATTTCCTTCTTCGCACTAGTCTTTTTCGTGTGTCGTCTTCAAAGGATGGTTTTGTCCTATACCAGATGTTAAAATTTAATTGTAGGATGTAAAAAGTTTCGGCATCTTGGATACTGAGCCACTTTTTGAATATTTTGATATGTCCAAAGTTTTCAAGACACAATACAGAATTTAATCTCGCGGAGGACATCCTTAATCGATATATGTTATGATTAATATCCTAGGGACAAAATCCAGTATTGTGTGCTTGAAAATTTTAGACATACTCAAAATATTCTCAATATATAAAAACTGGTATAAAAAGAAGTCAAAAATTGAAATAATTTTCAGGAGTGTAATTTTAATTATTCGGAAGATTCTCATATACACGGATACCTGGATGTCTCATTATCAATAGCGACATCTGGATTGGATTGTGGGAATGACAAAGTTTTTGACTGCAGATGGCGGAAGTGAAAATACAACTCAAAGTACGCAGCATTCCTTTATTTGTAGTACCTACTGTTTTTCTGTTTTTATCACCATATGCAATAGATTTTTTCTTAATTAAAAAGCATTTGAAAAATTAGTATTTAAATTTGTAAAAAAAACTAACATATCTTAGTTAAAAATAATAAATTTATCTGAATATAATATAAATAAAAAAAATATAAAAATCATAAACTTTAAGGCTAAAAGCAATTCAAAAGAAAAATTGGAGGACATGATGTTATTACATTACGTTTGCTTCTCATTACAAGATTAACTTTAACAATAAAATTAATTTTAACACTTTAATTAATATAAAAAAAAAACTATCGGGTACACAATTAATTACAAATAATTTAGCAATTGGTGACAAAATTATCGTAAAACACACAATCATTTGATAAAATATTTATTACGGAATATTATTTAATTTACTAGAAATTTCGAAAAACCTACTACCTATTATTTAAATGTCTTAATTCAAAATATCAAACAAATCAATTAGATATTGCATTGTCATAGGAGATACTCAAATGCCGCATTGTTATTGGTATTTCGAATAATCTATTTGCAGACGAACAAACAAATAGACAAGTGAAGCTAAATTATACCGTGTAAAAAAGCTTTCTAAGAATCCCAGAAAGTCAAAAAGCCTTCATAGCCAAAATCAAGAGCATTACCTGGGATCTGGCCGCAGGATTTTTGTGGATAAATTTTAATCATTTCATTTCAATTTTTTCTGACAATTTTGTTGATACGTAGGGAGATCTCAAAGAGAAATATGAGGCACCAAATACAATTATCAACTAATAATCAATAGAAAGAGTCACGCTATACAAGTGCTTAGGTGCACGAGTGGATGAGAAATGAGATCTATCTCAAGAAGTAAAAACTCAAACCGAGATGGCAAGAAGTGCGTTTCTCAGAGATCTCTATTCCCTAACAATGACCTAAGCCTACAATTAAGAATGCCTGTGAATGGGATGGAGGCATGGACACTGAATCCATAAGTCAAAGCCTCTACATTAATGGTTTGCTGAGTGGATAGAGTTACATCACAATAGTAGTGGAAATTTTCCAGCATTTGAAAAAGGGCCGAAAAGTTCTGTGAACCATCAAGAAAAGAAAGCTTGAGAATTTCGAATATATCATGAAAGGGGCCAAAGTATAATATTAACCAACTCATTATCCAGGGGAAAATTAGTGGAAAAAGAAGCGTAGGATGACGCCGCAACTCGTGTCTGCGTAACTTGAGGGACTCGTACCAGTGTAATTCGAGTTGTTCCGTGCGGCAGTGAATATAATTGTGGTGCTCCAGATCCATCGCGTTTCTAGCCGCACGCATCGAGCGAATCTCACTAATCAGGAGCTCAATGCGGCTAACCAGATCCTGACCGCCGAAGTGCTGTAGACACAGAGCAAGCAATATTTTCTTTACTTAACGCCACCTCTGTAATTTTGTGTCATTACACTGCCATAACGTAATTTATACTGTTAATCGTGAGTCGTGAGTACGAATTACGTCCTGTATCCTGCCTCTGCTGATACATCTCACGCATTACACGCGCACTCACACAATACACGTCCTGTGCCACCGCAAGGAGATGGACGGGTGGATATTTTCTCCTTTTCTCACAACACATACACGCCAAAGAATCACGATCGCCAATGTGATCGCCGATCTTCGATATGAGATAACACTGTAACAAAAAGAATAGAGATCTAAGAATTTTGCCTACAATAAATTATTTTGCAAGTTTCTCTCACTTGAAATCCACAAATAGGAGAAACAATGATTTCGCTGTATCAATTTGCGAGCTTCTCAGTTATTTTATAACGAGCTTTTTGCCAGCCAACTCTTCAAGTTGCACAGTCTCAAGTGGTATTAATTTGATTGCACTAATAACTCTTATGAGCAACTTGTACCTGAAGCTGATGAGCGATCTTGACGGGAGACGCTAACCGGTATTGTGGAAATATGTTGCATTTAAACTTAAATAGAACTCGCAGAGAACGTAATATCTACGTTGAGTATCAATTTATTTAGCATGCTGAAGAGCTCTACGAAACAAGTGGAAATGTAACGCGAGATAAAAAAAAATCGAGGATTCGCTTTTATAAGTTTTCTTTGGATTACAAGATTTATTTTGACATTAAACAAACAAGAAACTGTCTGCAGGATAATAATTAATCAAGATAATGAATTAATTAAAATACCTATATTAAAAATGTCTCACAGAGCAAAGCTACTTTTTCATATGAGAAAGTAAACATGGAAGTCTTTTTGAGTGTCCATAGGTCGTTAGCCTTATGGATTCCCAAAAAGACTTCTAAACCTACTTTCCCATATAAAAAGTAGCTTCATCTCTGTGAGACATCTATAGTATATCTTGATTAATGATGTCCTCCTGGGGATTAAAACCACTATTTTGTTCTTGAAAATTTTGAACAAAGGTACTCACATATTCTGGATTAATAATTAATAACTGGAATTATAGTTAATAAAAAAAAATTAAAATAAACACTAATTTAACGTAATATTTTTTTCATCAGTACATTGCTTGACTAGAAACATCAAAACACTATTGTTAGTGTTTTTATTCTTATCTTTTCTCTATATAAAGTGAGGAATGAAATGAAATACTTGTAAGCAATCAAAACTTTTATCAGTACACAAGTCACTGGACACAAACTTTACCTGGTTCATTATGCTGTTCGCACTAATTCGCTCGCTAGGATATTCCACTGGCCACTGGTAATATTTGATTAACGCCATTGTCTATTTGATGGATTCACAGTTTACTTTATACCTATTCGCCCGGATATTTATGGTTTTCGACACTTTTCAAAAAAAAAAAAATGAACTCACAGCGCGGTCGCGACGCGATTCATAAGGTTTCGGTTTTCCGAACCTTCTCGTACGTTTTCGCGTATTGGACCTTCAATTATGTGCAGTTCTCCTCGTTTCTAGAATTTGACATAAAATATTTAAATAATTATATCCACATTATCATCAAGTTTTAAATGCGTGTTATCGAGAATTATTTCCGATGTTTTTTTTTAATTCAACTTTTTCACTAATTCAGTTTTTTAGAATATAAATACGCCATTAAACGTGCAGTTTTTGAATGAAAAACTTGATTTTCGAATCAATTCAGACATAAAAAAAACAACGAATGCTTGAAGAAATCTGATCCCCTCCCGACAGAGAGACAATACAATGAATTATTTATAAATATTACGTATACCGGTATAAAAGGTTTCGTCAACATCTACAACAACCAGACTGGAATGACATGAATAAGTCAATTTTTTCACAATCGATGGGAATACAACCTATTATATTGAAATCAGAATGGAACCTGCTTTACACTACCAGTCGTAAGATGCTTTCGTTCTACATTTTATTGTTAAAATTCGCATAAAATCTTTCACAGAAAAGAAAATATGTGCAATACAATATTCGTATTTTACGAAAGAGTATAAAATAAATTTTCACACGAAGAAAACACATTGTGGTGAAACAAAATATCTTTAAATAAAATAACTCTTTGTTTTTGAGACTTTGTTAGGGAGACTTTCGATAAATTCTAAATATAAAGAAAATAAATTAAGCGATTCAGGGATCTATACACTCAGGTGTAACAATTGCCCTGCATTTTATATAGGAAAAACAGATAGGAATATAAATACAAGAGTCATTGAACACAAAAATGCCTCAATAATGTAGGCTATTCAAAATTCGTAATTCATTTAATAGAATTTTTTTTTCACGCATTTCACCATAATTTAGAAGCATTAGAAATAAAAAAAAATCAATTGAAATAAATCAAAAATATTTTCTTAATAAACGACTAGATTTATCGCGTAGCCCAATTCTAGATATATTCCCCGTCCAACTATACCCACCCATATCCTCTCTTTCACGCCCAACCTCCATCACAATTGACGTTCTGTCTCTTTCTTCTCATAATGTTTTCTTGATTGTGTTTAATTCTGTTTTTGTTTAGTTAATACTGAACCCTGATGAAGGCTTAGCTGTGAGTCGAAACTAGTTAGTTAAGACTCAAAAAAATGGAGTTAAACAAAGAGTTATTTTATTTAAAGTGTATAAAATATGTACAAAGACTAACTAACCAAGTAACGTACTACCTTAAAAGAGAGAAATGGGTCACATGGGAAGAGTGTACCCTCGCGATTATTTCAGACACATTTATACTGATGTTAAAGTATTAATTCTGACATAATTAAATCCCCTCGTAAGGAGACTTTTTTACTTCTTCCTTTTCTAACTCTCTTAAGTGAAAACGTCTTTTTTTAATAAAGCGTGACTTATTTACTAAAATATTATACTTTTTAAGAATATTTAATTCATAATTGTTTCAAAATTTACAAGCTTGTAGTAATTTTTTTATCATTTGTGAACAATTGTGAACAAGAAATTTACAGTAGTCAATTTATTTTGGTGATTTGTATATTGTACCAAATCCTAAAAAAACATTTGCTCTTTAAGTAAAAACTGTAGAAAACCAATTGTTTTAACGAATCCTACATAATTTTTTTTTTAATTCAATTCGATGTATAATTAATTATTTTAAAAATCATATTAAGCAAACTCGAAATAAACAGAACAATACAAATTTGTGAAGCATTAACAATGTGAATTATTTTAATTCTTTCCAATCTTACTAGCTATATTCTGTTAAAAATTACATATCTTTTACTATATATCTCGGCCGCGAGTTAAGGTTGTGAGACATGCGCCATCTAGAGTAGCGTAGTGACTTGGTAGAATTAGAATAAAACATTGTTACATAGAGAATTTTGTGTTTGATTAAATGTAATAGATCTGAGGGACGTATGTCGCGAAGCACGAAAGAAACGGAGCATGAAAGAGAGAGCAAATGCTTTATAAGGTCGCGCGCATGTCTTCTCTAGGCTTTTTCTACCATTATATCGAGACAGACTGCTGTTGTTCATTGTAACCGCTGTATAACGTATTGTTGCAACCAACAAACCAAGAGTAACCGACAACCTTTTTTATTGGAGAATCCTGAAGTCACGACAAGATAGTAAGAACATCACATTAAACATGGATTAATCCTTGAATGCAACATTTAAAAATCTATCGCCAATTTATACGTCGGAGCCATTTCTCTTTTTTCTCTTCAGAAGAATCTTTTTAATAATTACAGGATATAAAACAAAAGACGATTGACACCCCTTCTCATTTTCTTTCCGATGTTTGAATCTTCATACTTCATTACCCCCCCAAGTCCGCCGTCATCCCCCACCCCCCACTCTCCGCAGGCGCCGCTGCAAAGCTTTGTACACTCGGCTTTTGCGCTTTGCGATAAAGAAAAAAGTGAAGAACCGGGCGGTACAGTGGCGGGAAAAAGTCTAGGGGCTCCTTCAAAAGCTTTTTTTATGGTGAATACTGGCCAATGATTGAATTGAGAGGAAACTATTTATCGCACAAACAAATATTATTCCAGCACTTCAAATCGGTTTATTCTTTTTCAAAGTTCCACTTGGAAATTATCACTGGTGAAAGATTTAAATTCTTTAAATAATCGCTGAACTGCTATTTTGAAAGTTCCTATTGAGGATGATAATAATAATAATAGTGGTGTGATGGTCGACATAGAGATAGATTTAATAAATTTAGAAAATCTTAAAATAATAATATTCAAAAAAGTCAAGTATGGACATCAAAAATATATTTCTTCTGTTTGGAATCGTTTAAAAGTAAAAGCCTGATATATTTCTTCTTAAGATTCTATGTATTACAAGAGGCTAACAAAATATTGAATATTCAGCTATACAAGTAATATTTCTTAGGTTTTTTATTATACCATAGATATAATTCTGTGTTAAATTAATATTGTTTGCCAATCCTAATAGACTCGACCTTGTGAGTAGGTGCGAACGAGCCTTTATTATTTATGAATCGGAACAGCAAGTCTCGCGTGTAGCGAGTGCTTTACTCTTATTTTAACGAACGGACCAATCACAGGCACGCGTTACCTTTCGACGGGTTGAGCCGGAGGCGACCGTCCTGATGGCTGAATCCGGCCAATGGCGAGCGCCGGCGGTGAGGTCATCGCTCATAGGATGAGTCACTGCACTAGCGTGGATTTCGAGGATATGGTGCAATCGAGAGTATAAAAGGAGCGAACACGAAATACTCGGCCCTTCAGTTCGAGACCAGACTTGCGAGCGGGAGCGCTGCCCAACAGACTACCGACGGAGCCCTGAGTTCCAGAACAGCATTTGCGGACGGAGTTGCTGCCCGGACTTATGGAGGAATCTACCATTCATCAGTAGCAGAGAGGATCATATCGCCACTATGTAACAGCTAAGGAACACATTTATATTATCTATCGATTAATTATTTTCACTATTGAAATGTATTTATTTTGGGAAGATTTAAAATCGGAGCAATAATGTATAATTAATATCACGATTTCTTGTGTGATCTTGGCTCAATTCGTACTGGAATATCTCCCAAACGAATATATTTTGATGCTTGGGGATTTTCATACCATTTGTATTAACAATTGATTTTACGGAGCTCTATAAGCAGTGCGTAATAGATTCATAATATTGTCGACGCGTTATGTATTGCATAACCAGATATCAATCCAAATCGTACGAGAAATTCTTCCGAACGAATGTATTTTAAAGTATGGGGATTTTCAAACTATTTTTACTAATAATTGAATACACGTAATTCTATAAGAAATGCTTAGTAGCCTTATAATAATTGTGTTGCATAAGTATTGCGCAATCCGGTCTTCAGACAAGTCTTTATGATTTGAGTACCTCGGTACATCTGGCTTAACAAGTAGCTTCAGAATGACGAGTAAAGGACAGAATGGGGAGATCTAACTAAAGATTGGGGATATCTGGTTTGTGTTAGCCTAGCTGGCTGAGGGGTGGATGATTGCCGGCACTTGGGCGTGGAACCCGCACAAGCCCCTGCAGGGCCCCTTAAAGGCGGGGTCCTCCGTGTTGCTCGGGGTCGTCAATAAACCGACCACCTAACCTCATCTGGCGCAAACTACTTAAACCAACAAAAAGGTTCCCTATGTCTTTGGAAGGATTTCCATGCTTGAATGCTGTAAAACCTTGATAGAAAACGTTAACTTCTATTTCGTCCTCTGTAAGAAAGACAGGGCCAGAATAAATATAAAAATCATTCACTCATATGGAATAGCTGGGATATTATAAATATGTTACTAACACTCTAACATTTGTCCAAAGTAAATGTTGCAAGATGCAGAATCGTGGGACGCCGCTCTGAAAAGGCATAATGAGATTGCACAATAATTTGTAACATCGCTGACTATGCCCGCAAAGGAGGCTAATGTCGTCATCAATTCGTACCAAAGAGTACATGATTCTTCAAACACCGGCCTAAAAGAAAGGCGCCTCAAGACAACACACATCATCAGAAACTCGTACCAAAAGAGTACGGCCTTCTCAATTATAAGCCTAAAAGAGAGGCGTCACAGGATCACATCTCGTAAAGAAGAGATAGAGTCGCGGGATGCAGTAAGTTCCGGAGGAACAAGGGGGGCCGTTTAGTCACTTAGGAAGTCGGCCACCGGGTTTAGGCGGGCGCGGAGCCTCTACCCCTCTCAGCAGAGATGCTGAGGGTTTAAAAAAATCAAAACTTAGCATTCAAAGAAACTATTATTTCATATAAACTCACGGGCTGTTGTAGAATCCTTTCGAACAAACCATCCCCGAGACCTTGTCTACTTATTAATAAAGAAGTTTCGCTTCAAAAATGTCGGATTTCGTAAATAGCAAATATATGTATTATTTTCTCACGCAATTAATATGAACAGGTTCATACACGTCTGAGACGACACCATTCAAGGTAAGAATATGTTAATATAAAGTGTTTAAAATTATTAATTTCAGTGTTATTTAATATGTGTGAATTTTTTCCCTTTGCGCCGTTCGAACGATTTTACTGGTTTGTTTCAAATCGAAAATGTTTTATTTCTAATACACGAATTCTTTCTAGTGTATGTATTTTATTGTAACATAAATGTATCGATTATTAGGTTCGTTAGATGTTTTTATTACGTAATATTATGCAATTGTTTCCACACTGCTCCTATAAAAGAATTTGAAGTTATTACAATACACAACGGGGTCCTTCATCCATTAGACGAATCATGTGCCAATTCAACGACGTATTACGAATAGTATATATTGTATTTATCGAGATTTAGTCGCATTTATTATTTCTAGTGAGGTTTTTAGTATTGGTTCCAGGCGCCATTATGAGGCGGAAATAGTTCATATTCATAGCCCGACTGCAATAGGTATTTTTGTCGCGTAAGAGGTAGCACTTTTAGAAATATAACTATGTTTTATGTTTCGTCCCTAACGGACAGGATGGTATAGCTGTGGCTATTTAGGTAATATACTTAGTAAATGCAAAGGGCATTAGGTATTTATCGATTTCGTCTGCGAACCCAAGATGTTAGTTAATATTTTTAGTTAATATTGCATTCAAAAGCGCAATTTTCACAGAATAATTATTTCCAGTTAATAATATATATTTTAGTTAAATGTATAGTTAGCACAGGCAGAGTATTAATATTGTATAGAATACATTATTTTATATTTCATAGAAGAGAATATTTTATTCCGCGATCCTTTTATAGTTACAGCGTATCTGTCGACCTCAGCCGTTGCCACCCGCGCCATACAACTATTTTCGCTAACATCAGACAGCAAATGACTTTATTTATTGCAATGAAATTTATATTATTTAATATTATTTTAAGTTAATACGTATTTTTAGTTAATTTATCGTTTAGAGTAATTTCTGATAGTATAGAACATTATTTCATATGAAAAGTTGAATTTTAGTAGTAGTAATATTTCTGTATAGAATATTTAATTTTTAACAACTGTATCGCTACATCATATGGTTGAAGTCGACCGGTTGCATCCTGTCGCTCAATCGCGCGCGCTCACATATAAGAATAATGAAATATTTAATAATCCCATATATTGTATTTTGAACGCGACGGTTTGCTACTTACTAACCTTCATTATTTAGTAGGACCCACATTAGGGTCATCTTACATCGTTAGCCGTGAAAAGAATATGATTTACATTGAGTTGCAATGGAATGATTTGTATTATAGATTTGCTTCGCCTTATATATTCAACACACACCCCATGGGATGTCTAACTCTGGTGCCGGACCAGGAGCTATACTAAATTATTATTAAATGTATCAAGGCCGATTTGATTAGGGCCCACTATCTACCAGGGTCATCACAGTGGTGCCGGTGACCAGACAGGAGCGTATTCGTTGGACTCATTTGCATAGTAATAAAATCATTTTGGTTTAGTTAATATTATAAATGAAAGAAAATATTTGATTATAAAAGCGGTTTTATTTAAACAATTGCGGACCACGGTCCGTGACATCAAAGAAAAAAGGATTAAGCATTTATGTGAACCACGTACTGAGATTTGTAGACAAACGTGATACTAGGTATTAGAAATTTCTTTAGGTTGTTTGTCATATAGATAGTTGGCATTTTTATTATTTAATATTTTGTGAACGAAAATTATTGTAGTAATTTTTGGTCCTTGTGATATATTAGTTCGATTTTGGAATGCCTGTTTCTTTGTAAAAGTATTGCTCCATTTTATAGAATATGTGATTTATTTCATATCTCATTCATTTTATGTGGTTTGAATTCAAACGATTCACATTTGAAAAATATTTTTAATAATTGTATGAAGAGAATATATTTGAATGCGATCTCACAAGTATGCCACCGTCACAATCTAAAAAAGACCATCGGGATTTGCGGATCGCAGTATAACAAATATGTAGTTAAGATTCAAACGATTCACGTTTGAAATGTTTTAATTATTGCATTTGTTTTCTCGCAAGTATGCCACTGTCACGGCCTAGGCCGTCGGGATTTGCGAATCGCAGTATAACAAATATGTAGTTGAGATTCAAACGAATCACATTTGAAAGGTTTTAATTATTGCATTTGTTTTTCGCAAATATACCACTGTCATGGACTGGGCCATCGGGATTTGCGAGCGCTGTGTAATGGGAGAACGCGCGACGACACGGCTCTCCATACAGTACCCTCCGGGTCAAGTTTCGCCCGACCGCGTGAGTTCGTGAATAGACCCGAGACGTTTGAGGGTTTAAGGTTTAACAAGTTCGACCTTCGCGCTCGGGCTAGTACGAAAAGACAGTTAGCTACGCCGAACGGATTCGCACGGCGCCCGAAATGCAAAATTATACACCTGTATTACGGGCAGATCACCGCGACAGATTTCAGCGCGCGCCACGGAGGGTTTATGATAGCTTAAAATTCGGTTTTAATTTAATTTCTTATATTAATATAAACTAATAATTAACCAACGCTAGATAAAATCTGTTCAGTGGCAAATATTTTCGCTTACGAGTTATGCAATAGTAATTAATAATAATAGCAGAAAAATATAAAAGTAAAAATAAATATAAAAACCGGATAACATTTAGTAGAAAATATAAACACGAGAATATATGAATCTAAAAGAAAAGAACATTTGATATATATTTTATTTTATAAAAAAAATTATAAATCCGATGTTTTATAATATTTACTTTTCTCTTTCGGTTATGTACTTTTATGATACAAATGCAAAAAATATTTTAATAACTATCCGTCTGGTTTCATAATTAAAAATTAATATAAATTAATCTTAATTAAATTAAGGTTAATGTAAATTAAATAAATCCACACTTGTTATATATTTGTCTTATGGATATTAAAAAGGGTTTCTATATTTGAAAAAAAAAGATCTTTAAATTCAGCTAAATTTTTACAGATAATAATTACACAAAAAATTTATTGATTATAGTATTCTTACAAATCTACTTATATTATTTGATAACTTTCACGTGCATGTTTCGGAGATACCTTTTTATCGTCAAGGTGTTATATACAAATTGTCCTAAAAAAATAAAAATGTCAATCTACAATGTTGCTGAATTAATTGGAAAAAAAAAATTTCCTTCATTGATTTATTATGGTCCTTAATTATTTTAATTATCTAAATGTGTTCTAAATTGTTATACACAGTTATATACGGTTCTGGTTATTCAAACTAATTATAATTTCTTTGTTGTATGCAGGATTGATAGACTTGTTCGTAATATAAACACAGACGCGTATTGTTGCACGAAATAATTATTTGAGTTTCTTGTTTTGATCTAAAAATTATTTTGATTTGAATTACAAGAATAAAATTGCTTCCATTTTTATTTACAAGACGGCCTGGCATATGAATTAAAATGGTCGTACTACCGCCATCTAGCGGAAATCAGAGAAAGTTTTGAGCCTTCGCTAGTATTAGTCTATAGGAAGCGGTAATAGAGAGCGCAATATATATATACTCTTAGTAACGAATAATTAAAAATTGGACTTGTTTTTTTTTAATATATATTCCTTTGTTTCGCTTCATTGCAACGTTAATTGAAATTGTTTTATCTTCATTAATAAATATTATATTACAATATACGTTGATATAGCTTATTTATAGGCCGAGTAGAAATAAACATCTCACTACTTCAAATTTCGTACGTATCTATATAAGGATTGTTTTAGTTTTAGGCGCAATCTTCTTGGAAATAATACAAAAGTAAATCCGGAATTAACGATATGTGAGTTTCTTCAAGTTTTGAGAAATCGTAACGCTATGATTGATAAAGCATTTATTGTTTTTACTATACATTGGGTGTATGTAGAAATCCTTTTGAATAGTGATAAAATAAAATAAAAAAGAAATTTTTCAGGAGAGCTTTTGAATTCTTCTGGAACATTTTGAAAAAAAAAAAATTTGAAAATAGATTTTTAGTAGATTAAATAGTAGTAGCATAACGAAATCATTAGCTTCATCCACCTTCATGCGTCGTCGTGGCATTACTTTTAGATTGAGGTAGAAAGGTTGGACGTTTGGATCTTGAATAGATTCCAGTCGTATAGCAAATCGAATTATACGTTAGGAATTCTTGATTCAGTTACACACATACATCTTCTGTGGGTATCAGTGTTGGTGATGACTACTACAGCTAGTACAGATATTAGGGTTCACCTCTTCTGATTTGTAACAGTGTACTTCGTTAAACATGTTCGCGTTGTTAAAGGAACACTTAAAAATTTTATAATGTTATGTTACATATAAGTATGGGGATGATGAATACGGAACATATTAATAAAGTTGTTTTAGGTTTTCAATAAGTTTTGGGAGGAACGATATTACAGTTATACGGAGGAGTCGCGCCTGATTATTTGACAAACGCTTAACAATTTGGGGGAAGACAGGTTAGTAAGGAATAGTTATGGGAAACTTTTCTTGACATCTGGATGCACTTCTTCTACAAACATGCGTCGTCTTTAGATATCACTCTTGAGGGTTGGCTGGAAAGTTAATTGAGACGGATAATAGTTATATATACTTTTACGTTCTACAATTATCGAATAGGTTGTTCCTACCCTTTTCTTCCTCTTCGTCTTCTTCGTCTTCTTCTTCTTCGGTACGAAGGTTTTTTTTTATTGATTATGTTCACTCTAGTCTTCTTCTTCTTTGAATACATACCGGTTATGCTTTACTTTTCAAACGCCTTCTCTTCTATAAATAGCAATTATTACAATACGTTGCAACTACTTTTTCGTCTTATGGTATATCTTTCGACTGCTTCTCTACTTTCTTCTTCTTCTTCTTTCTCTAAAACTACATTAATTTCGTCTTCTTCCATTTATCTTATACTTTTCGACTGTTTTCTACGTCTTTTCTTCGTCTTCTCTTCTTCTTTACCTTTTCTTCTTCTTCTTCTTTTCCTATTACTAAATTATTTTCTTCTTCTTTCTTCTCTTCTCTTTCTTCTTCTTCTTTTCATATTCTCTTCTTTCTTCTTTCCTATTCGCTTCTCCACTTTCTTCTTCTTCTTCTTTTCCTATAACTACATTCATTTCGTCTTCTTCCGTTTATCTTATACTTATCAACTGGTTTTCTTCGTCTTCTCTTCATCTTCTTCTTCTTCTTCTTCTTTTCCTATAACTACATTCATGTGTCGTCTTCTTCTGTTTATCTTATAATTTTAGACTCTTTTTCTACGTCTTTTCTTCATCTTCTTTTGTTCTTTACCTACTACTACATTCGCGTCTTCTTCTAATTTTATAACTTTCGACTTCTTCTTCTTCGTCTTTATCTATTACTACACTCGGTTGTGACTTTTCTTCTTTATCTTATGCCTTTCAATGGATTCATTTTCTTCTTCTTCTGTTGTCATCCACTACTTTTGCGGCTTCTTCTTCTTCTTCTTCATCATATTACACCAACAATAAATTATGGCAGTCATTACAGTATACGTGGAATATTGAGGACAATTGGCTGTTTCTACATAGGAGGACATGTATTGCGCATATGAATAGAGTTCATAGCTCAGATGGGGTACAAGAGTTAATTTTGTCGCGGTTTGCAATCATAGTAGGAATATGCGGTTGACTATTCACTCGGTAAAACAGGACGAAACGAGTTAGAAATAGAAGAGTGTGTATAGTTTGGGGGAAGGGTTTGCTCTTTATATTAGGAAGCTGGTTGTTAAGTTTATATGAATAGGTTGTACATTAATTCGTAGGTTAACATAATTCTGGAACTTCAGATTTATCGTAGCTCGCATTTCATAGGAGAAATATACAGTTAATATTTACTCGGTTGAGTTGGTTTGTATAGCTTGAAGGGGATGTGGGGAGTGTTAGTGGGAGTATATTCTAGGGGAAGGGAGGTATATGCTGGGGAAAGTAGTATAGAGTTGCGAGGTGGTGAACACTAGGAGTGTACCATTGTAAGGGAAGCAAGGAGGATAACAAAGTGGGGGAAGGAGTGTTCCTTTTAAGTGTTGATAACAGGATGGAGCTTGAGTAGTTAGCAGACACAATGATGAGATTACTGAGGCATTCAATCGATTATGAAGAATCGAACCTTTTCAGTCAATTGAATAAATTAGATACAGTCCCTTTTGCTTTCAAATCTTGTATTTATATTAGTTGTACACTTTTCATTTGAATGACAGGCAGATGGCTTACAGTAGCTTTAAATATACAAAGAAGGTTCCATTGAAAAGGAATTCGACCCTAATAGAAATATAGTACGCGGAGAAAGGAAAGAACAACGATTAATTTTCCAAGGAATTTTAGAAACTCTTGATAAGTATCACGAAATATACTATCCTATTGGGTTATTTAGCAGATAGGCTTGGTCTGATAGATCATTCCTCTCTCTAAATAAGGGGGAAGCTGTGATGGTCGACATAGAGATAGATTTAATAAATTTAGAAAATCTTAAAATAATAATATTCAAAAAAGTCAAGTATGGACATCAAAAATATATTTCTTCTGTTTGGAATCGTTTAAAAGTAAAAGCCTGATATATTTCTTCTTAAGATTCTATGTATTACAAGAGGCTAACAAAATATTGAATATTCAGCTATACAAGTAATATTTCTTAGATCTTTATTATACCATAGATATAATTCTGTGTTAAATTAATATTGTTTGCCAATCCTAATAGACTCGACCTTGTGAGTAGGTGCGAACGAGCCTTTATTATTTATGAATAGGAACAGCAAGTCTCGCGTGTAGCGAGTGCTTTACCATTATCTTAACGAAACGGACCAATCACAGGCGCGCTTTGCCTTCGACGGGTTGAGCCGGAGGCGACCGTCCTGATGGCTGAATCCGGCCAATGGCGAGCGCCGGCGGTGAGGTCATCGCTCATAGGATGAGTCACTGCACTAGCGTGGATTTCGAAGATATGGTGCAATCGAGAGTATAAAAGGAGCGAACACGATATACTTCAGTTCGAGACCAGACTTGCGAGCGGGAGCGCTGCCCAACAGACTACCGACGGAGCCCTGAGTTCCAGAACAGCATTTGCGGACGGAGTTGCTGCCCGGACTTATGGAGGAATCTACCATTCATCAGTAGCAGAGAGGATCATACCGCCACTGTGTAACAGCTAAGGAACACATTTATATTATCTATCGATTAATTATTTTCACTATTGAAATGTATTTATTTTGGGAAGATTTAAAATCGGAGCAATAATGTATAATTAATATCACGATTTCTTGTGTGATCTTGGCTCAATTCGTACGGGAATATCTCCCAAACGAATATATTTTGATGCTGGGGATTTTCATACCATTTGTATTAACAATTGATTTTACGGAGCTCTATAAGCAGTGCGTAATAGATTCATAATATTGTCGACGCGTTATGTATTGCATAACCAGATATCAATCCAAATCGTACGAGAAATTCTTCCGAACGAATATATTTTAAAGTATGGGGATTTTCAAACTATTTTTACTAATAATTGAATACACGTAATTCTATAAGAAATGCTTAGTAGCCTTATAATAATTGTGTTGCATAAGTATTGCGCAATCCGGTCTTCAGCCAAGTCTTTATGATTTGAGTACCTCGGTACATCTGGCTTAACAAGTAGCTTCAGAATGACGAGTAAAGGACAGAATGGGGAGATCTAACTAAAGATTGGGGATATCTGGTTTGTGTTAGCCTAGCTGGCTGAGGGGTGGATGATTGCCGGCACTTGGGCGTGGAACCCGCACAAGCCCCTGCAGGGCCCCTTAAAGGCGGGGTCCTCCTTGTTGCTCGGGGTCGTCAATAAACCGACCACCTAACCTCATCTGGCGCAAACTACTTAAACCAACAAAAAGGTTCCCTATGTCTTTGGAAGGATTTCCATGCTTGAATGCTGTAAAACCTTGATAGAAAACGTTAACTTCTATTTCGTCCTCTGTAAGAAAGACAGGGCCAGAATAAATATAAAAATCATTCACTCATATGGAATAGCTGGGATATTATAAATATGTTACTAACACTCTAACATTTGTCCAAAGTAAATGTTGCAAGATGCAGAATCGTGGGACGCCGCTCTGAAAAGGCATAATGAGATTGCACAATAATTTGTAACATCGCTGACTATGCCCGCAAAGGAGGCTAATGTCGTCATCAATTCGTACCAAAAGAGTACATGATTCTTCAAACACCGGCCTAAAAGAAAGGCGCCTCAAGACAACACACATCATCAGAAACTCGTACCAAAAGAGTACGGCCTTCTCAATTATAAGCCTAAAAGAGAGGCGTCACAGGGATCACATCTCGTAAAGAAGAGATAGAGTCTCGGGATGCAGTAAGTTCCGGAGGAACAAGGGGGGCCGTTTAGTCACTTAGGAAGTCGGCCACCGGGTTTAGGCGGGCGCGGGCCTCTACCCCTCTCAGCAGAGATGCTGAGGGTTTAAAAAACCAAAATTTAGCATTCAAAGAAACTATTATTTCATATAAACTCACGGGCTGTTGTAGAATCCTTTCGAACAAACCATCCCCGAGACCTTATCTACTTATTTATAAAGAAGTTTCGCTTCAAAAATGTCGTATTTCGTAAATAGCAAATATATGTATTATTTTCTCACGCAATTAATATGAACAGGTTCATGCACGTCTAAGACGGAACCATTCAAGGTAAGAATATGCTAATACAAAGTGTTTATAATTATTAATTTCAGTGTTATTTAATATGTGTGAATTTTTCCCTTTGCGCCGTTCGAACGATTTTACTGGTTTGTCTCAAATCGAAAATGTTTTATTTCTAATACACGAATTCTTCTGGTGAACGTATTTTATTGTAACATAAATGTATAGATTATTAGGTTCGTTAGATGTTTTTATTACGTAATATTATGCAATTGTTTCCACACTGCTCCTATAAAAGAATTTGAAGTTATTACGATACACAACGGGGTCCTTCATCCATTAGACGAATCATGTGCCAATTCAACGACGTATTACGAATAGTATATATTGTATTTATCGAGATTTAGTCGCATTTATTATTTCTAGTGAGGTTTTTAGTATTGGTTCCAGGCGCCATTATGAGGCGGAAATAGTTCATATTCATAGCCCGACTGCAATAGGTATTTTTGTCGCGTAAGAGGTAGCACTTTTAGAAATATAACTATGTTTTATGTTTAGTCCCTGACGGACAGGATGGTATAGCTGTGGCTATTTAGGTAATATACTTAGTAAATGCAAAGGGCATTAGGTATTTTCAATATAGTATGCGAACCCAAGATGTTAGAAATATTTTAGTTAATATTGCATTCAAAAGCGCAATTTCCAGTTAATAATATATATTTCAGTTAAATGTATAGTTAGCACAGGCAGAGTATTAATATTGTATAGAATACATTATTTTAATATTTCAAGAAGGTATAATATTTTATTCCGCGATCCTTTTATAGTTACAGCGTATCTGTCGACCTCAGCCGTTGCCACCCGAGCCATACAACTATTTTCTCTAACATCATACGGCAAATGACTTTATTCATTGCAATGAAATAATATTATTTAATTATTTACAGTTAATACGTATTTTTAGTTAATTTATCGTATAGAACAATTTCTGATAGTATAGAACATTATTTCATATGAAAAGTTGAATTTTAGTAGTAGTAATATTTCTGTATTGAATATTTAATTTTTAACAACTGTATCGCTACATCATATGGTTGAAGTCGACCGGTTGCAACCTGTCGCTCAATCGCGCGCGCTCACATATAAGAATAATGAAATATTTGATAATCCAATATATTGTATTTTGAACGCGACGGTTTGCTACTTACTAACCTTCATTATTTAGTAGGACCCACATTAGGGTCATCTTACATCGTTAGCCGTGAAAAGAATATGATTTACATTGATTTGCAATGGAATGATTTGTATTATAGATTTGCTTCGCCTTATATATTCAACACACACCCCATGGGATGTCTAACTCTGGTGCCGGACCAGGAGCTATACTAAATTATTATTAAATGTATCAAGGCCGCGATGCCCTACTATCTACCTGGGTCATTACAAAACTTCATTTCAAAATGAAGACTACAACACACACACGTTCACCAGTTTGAAGACTACAAAGTGTACACTACAATTGTAGTAAAAACTACTTGAAGTGAAGTAATTGTAGTACTACGAAATGAAGTGAAGTAAATGAAGTGAAGTAAGTGAAGTGAAGAAATTGAAGTGAAGTAATTGAAGTGAAGTAAATGAAGTGAAGTAATTGTAAGAATAATGAAGTGAAGTAATGAAATGAAGTAATAGTGAAGTAAATTTTTTTTGAAAAATCGCCAGCCAGATTTTTTCGTTTTCAAACCATGAGGGGAGGGGGTTGTTACAGATTCCAGAGATTTCTTCGTTTACCTACATCAACTTCCCAAAAATTTCTTCATACCTCCCAAAATTTTTCAAACCATGGGGGAAGGTTGTTACAGATTCCAGAAATTTCTTCATATATCTACATCAACTTTCCAAAAATTTCACGTAAAAAATACACTATTTAAAATGTGTTTCTCATAGCTTTGAAGTGTATGTACTTTGTAGTGTTCGCTTTGAAATGAAGTGTACTATTTGAAGTTTATACTTTCAATAACTTTGGTGTTTGTAGTTTGTAGTGTGCACTACACATCAAAATGTGCGAAGTGTGCACTTCAATGTAGTGTAGTACTACATTGTAGTAGTGAGTACAGAGCGGACCCATCACTAATTAGATGTATGGCAATGAGACATGGTGCCTTGCTGAAAGACACAAAAAAAAAAGATGTGGGGCTATAGAAGAATATTAGGATTTTCCTGGAAAGACCGCCTCTCGAATGCCGAGGTTCTCCATAGAATCGAAGGAGGGAGACATCTACTGAAAAATATCTTAGAGAAGAAAGCCCAATGGATCGGCAAAATTATGCGTCTTGAGGGTCTTCATGGTATAATATAGGGGATAGTTGAGGGGAATTAGAATTAGACGCGAGTATTTGGAGCAACCGTGCGAGAACATGAACTGCGCCTCATATGTTGAGTTGTGAGCTGCATAAGACAGAGGGGAGGACGAGATGCAGGACTTCAATCTCCAGGATTGAAACTGAAAAGGAGAAAACGTGCATCACTTTGATGGGTGCAAAGTTTGGTCTCTCATTCATCAGAATGGACGAAATTAAAGAAGAATCTGGATCATCGGGATCGACGTACAACCCCAGATATCCCGAGGAAAGAAAAATAAAGACAACTGTAATGGACGGGACATGTAGCAAGAGTTGATGAATCCCGTAATATGCACAGAGTCCTCCAGCATACGCATTTAAGGCAAGATCGATACCGAGGAGGAGACCATAATGAAGATCGACGGATAATTTCGAAATAGACCAGTCCACAGACTGGAACTCATAGGCGACATCAAAAGATGGATGGCGCTCTACGGTGACTGTGTTCAAGGACCTCCAGACAGGTTCTGAGTTCTGGTTCTAGTTCTAGTTCTGAGTTCTACAAGACTTCTAATATTAAAAAATAATAATAATCGCTCCAGCAATATATTAATAAACAATTAACAATGAAGTCATTCACACTATGTGTCCCGCTCCAGTCCCGGTCCAACCACGCTCCGATACAGTAAAGTATCGAAGAATATTTGACTGGAGCATGATAGAACTAGTCACGGATTGTACCTAAGGTGTGAATAACCTTTTTTAACTCCCTTTATATTAACTCGTGGCGTCTGCTTGCTTGCTTGCCGGCTTGCCGTCGAAAAAACTTTGGATCGATTTTTGACCCTTTTCCCGTAATCCAATCGAGCTGAAACTTTGCAAGCAGACTCGGGGTGACAATTAAGAAGATCTATGAAATTTTCGTTAAAAAAAATTAATAATTATAGCATAATTTCGGATTTTTAGAAATTTTAATGGTTTTTTCAAATTTGAATCTTTACAAAAGTTTGATTACTAGCAACGTTATGTTTTTTCGTTATTTTATTGATTTGCAATAATTCGATATAAAAATTAAATAACATTAAAAATTTGACTCAACGACTGAGTTGAAAAGAAGAATAGACGTGATACACTCAATAATTAGAAAGGTAAAGCAAAAAAATATTTGCCGTATTAATCGAAATGACTAACAGTAGTCCTGTAGGGATAAAATAGTTTTGATAAATATTCAATATTTATAATTATTATATAATCACGTGGCCATTAATTTTCTCGTGCCTGTTTTATTATTGAAAATATAATAGAGTTCAAAATATAAGATTGGTATAAATAACTTATTCAATCACATTGTTTTAAACGATTTTTCGAATTACGGGTGGAGTTGTCTGGGTGGTCGAGTTAAATCCGCTTACAGAAATATTGGTCAGCAAAATATCATCTCTAGAAATAAAACACCCAAACACTTCCAATCTTCCTTATAATCCGCTTTACCCTATAATGACACCGCTCTAAACTATTATTAAAGTCTTTTACCAACCCTTTTCATTTATTTTTTTATATTTACTTCCGTTTCAGAAACATAATAAACCAGTGATACCAGAAACCTTATCGCAATTTAAAGAAATGTAATAAGGGGTAATTTATAACTAACCTAAATACAGAATATTCGTCATCTTATTCGGGTGGAGTCGCGGGGCGGTGTGGAGAATTTTTTTGGGCTTCAACGGAAAGATGTCGAGAATCGGAGACATTTGTTGGAATGTGATGTTGTTTATGAAAATTTTATTTTAGTCAACTCAACATGTGCTCATTAAAATGTGCAGTTTACTGTAAATATTCATGTTGCACTACAAATTAACTGCCAGATCAATCAATAATGGTTAAATAAGATCTTTTTAAAAAATTAACTCACAAATCGGCGCTGAATATATAATTAAGCCTATGTGCCGTTTAATACATTCTCAGATGAATGAATCAATTTTTCATATAAATAATAGAGATATACTAAAAAAAACATTGCCGTTCATATCTGCCTAGTAATTATTTAAAATATTTTTATAAATCTAGTCTGTGCAATTATTTTTTAAAACAGTTTCATTCGTTTATCTCAGAATTTACTATAACGGCACATAGGCTTAATTATATATACAGCGACGAAATCCAAAGTATATAGTATAATAATGGAATAATTAAGTTTCTTTTGTTTAATTTGTTTATTCTTTCTTATTGTATTATTCTTAAGATGCCTATATTTTTCTGCTTACTAATTAAGTCTCTTTTTCCCTTGTTTAAATTTTTTTATTCTTTCTTGTTGTATTAATCTTAACATGCCTAAGTTTATTTCATAACATATTTATCATTATTAACATATTTCTAAATGTGGAGACCTGTAATTGGCTTAAATTAAAATAATGTTTTCTATGATTCTTTGTTTTGCTGTTGGTCTTCCGTGAATATTAAATAAATAAATATATAATAATAATGGTATCAATGGAAGTGTTATAATTATGTTGCTATGATATTTTGAAGTTAAAGTTGAATTATACTGTGCATTTTAATATAAAGAAAAAATAAAAACAGCGAAGTTTAAATGATTACACAGAGTCTCAATTTGCGTCCGGGCTACGTTCTGGAAAAGTTAAATCACATTTTTCCATGATGTTTATAAGAAATTTACGATTAAGTACTTCTAAATCTATTATTATATATAAATGATATATAAATATATTTAATAAAATAAAATTAAAAAAATATTTCTAAAATATATCTAAATTTGTTAATTATTCATTTATTTCTATCAAAAGTATACTCACTTTAATTCAATTTAGTCCATCATTGCATATGATATCACACTTTTAGTACAATACTGCCACAAACCTAAATGCCGGATTTTAACCATGAATGACAAATTTTGTTAGTGTTATACGAATCGCTGCATTGCAATATCGAATATTTTTAAAATATCTGAAACAACAAGGCCAATATTTAAATATTGCTATACACAACCAGGAAATATTTTATATTTATTTCATAAACAAGATGCAATACAGCCATATTTTACGATACGGCCATGATGCTTTTAAAAAGTATATGTTTTTTATAGTTGAAGTACAAAGCAGTCACAGTTTACTTTACAGCTGTGTACGTCTCTTTTCATTCAAACTTCAGAGGATAAAGTCCGCCATACTTTCTATTGTAGCAACGTGACGCTGTCCTATTTCTATGTCCTGTAATACCGCCACATTTCAAGATGCGGCGTATATTACATATGCATTATCCAGGTGGTTTGATTCACTTAAATTTTAATTTATGTTGAAACAAAAAATAAAAATAAGTTGAAAACTTGAAATGCGATTTACTTAGAATATGAAATTTGGGATTATAATGGTGTTGTTCTAGGGGTATGATCTAGTAGGGTTTAAATACATAACAAAAATACCTTAAAACTCCTGAAAATCATTTTAAAATTGCGAATGAGAAGAAGCTCGTAATATGCATATTATCCAAATTTGTGTACGGAATTTCCTCAGTCAATCCATTCTCTAACGAGGAATACTAAGGATGCTAAGAAAATGACAAAAATACCAGAATCTCTGAGGAGAAAAACTTAACAATTCCCAGATTGAGGCTGTACGGGTTAAATAACTCACGTCTTCGTTGCACCCAAAATATATAATTTGTTTCCCAAATGTGTAAAAATATAAAGAAAACAATTTTTGTGAGGGACTCAACGTAAAATTCGAGTAGTTTATTGGTCTAGTCATTAAGACACATACAGTTGCCGGCAAACTTCATGAAATTCTTTGGCTAAGTGGGGGAATGCGCAGGAGATGAAATTTGGGTCTCGTTGGTAGAAAGGTAGATGCGCAAACGTCCTCCCGAATTTCAAGATGTTTGCCGGCTACTGTACCTGGTGGTGTCTGCCTCCATAGCTTGCAACACTAGCAAGCTATGGCAAAATTTACAAGAAAAAAAAATTAAAGTAGGATTAAATATGAGCGATACAAAAGCAAAGAAAGAAATTTTAAAAAATAAAAAAGAATTGATTGCTTTCTCCAAGGACTATTGATTTCGAATGCGCTAATTTCAAGTTTTTATAGATAATATAGCTTTATGTATTCCAAAGTCATGTTTCCAAATCAATATTTAAAGCAAAGACATCAATATCCAGTGTAAAAAGCAAAGGCAGCAATATCCATTTCAACCAATGAACCACCAAGGATGTGTCAGGTGACAAAATGTACCCTTCATACTAAAGTGAGAATCAGTTTTAGTCTGAAATATCATGACATGAAGAGTCTATGGAACCTCGAGAGAATCACCGTTAATGTACTTAGCAGTAAATTTTGCCACACACCACCTCGCCATTTTTCATGTACTTCAATGCTTTTTTAATTTATCCTCATGCACACAATTTTCGTCATTCATATGCCTCTCTCACTTACTCACTCATAAGTTTCTTCAATAAACTCTTTACATATATCTTTTATTTTGTTTTCACTTCCTAGCACCTTTCAATTCTTCGACATATTCGACATCGACTGAAGTGTGATTATGACACATGCCTGGTGGACACTGCCATAGCTTGCCACACTGGCCCCATGTAGCCCAGGTCCAGGATACCAGCAAGTCGGTCCTACTTCCATACATTAAGCGTTTAGCTTTGTTTGAAAATGGTACTAATATTGACGTAAAATGTATTTAGTGTTGGAAAAAAAATTATAAGGAAAAAGATAATAAACTCATATCAAGAATAAATCTCATAATTTGTGAAAACTCAAACTCAACTATCAGATTTTATTAAATCGGTTTCAATAGTTATTTTGCAGTGTAAACCTGTGGTTTTAATTACATTCAAAATGAATACCTTTACCATTGAATCGAACAAAATATTGAGAACAATCTGCCAATTATAACATTAAAATATTTTATACACATTCATTCGCTCAAAACTCTCAAACCACTAAGCCAAAATCATCTTTAAGATTATTATTTTTATTTTTTGCTACAATTTATTCTTTCGGCATAAACTATCTTTTAGAAAGTAGTGTAAAAAGTGTCAAATGTTTGCTTTAGCGTGGGAATAGTCAGATTTATGGAATTGCGAATACGACTGTGTTATGACAATGTACACACATGTTACAATACCTGGAAACTAGTAGCAGGAGATTGGTCCAAGTCGAAAGATATGGTGTACTAATGTAGGTACCTAATGCTTCCAAATGGAACGTCAGCTGCAGGATGAGATCAGAAGGAGAAAACGAGGAGAGAATGAAAAGCTAACAGGACACAAGTCAGTCCGCAGCCGCTGCCTCCCATGCCCAAGTTGTTGGTCCAGGATAGGACTCTTTAGTAATCTGAGGACTCAAACAGCGAAGGAAAGTCTTACTCTATTAGTCTATTAGTAGGCAGACAGCAGTCTATGTTAGTCATTGCCTGCTAGTCAGTCCAGCAGGCAACGAAAAGATCCAGGTTCAAATAAACAAAGATTTTCTTTTTTGTGTAACTTTATTAACGATCTATCTAAATTGTTTTATTTAATTGTATCACGGTAATACGAGAGACGGACGTGTGTAATGGAGATTTAATACTCCAAAATTTACGGCATAATGTTAATGCAAACACAACCGAGCAGCGCGGCAAACCAGCCGCCTCACCGAGTCAACAGAGCTAATTCATTAGGCAGGGAAACTGCGGATGGAGCCGCAAATGCACCGGCACATTTAATCCCCCCGCCACGGCGTTGTGTCCACACAAAATAACACGTTTCGTTACAAAAACGTATTAAGCACTTGATTGACTGCTTTTTATTTTTTAATTATTCTTTATTGGAAAATGTTTACCTCGTGCGCAGGTCGTAAATTTCCTAACTGTAGGCAGAAGATTTTCGGTCTGCCGGTTTCGAGACGTACCCGTCTCTTCGCCAGGACCAACACTACACTACTATGTTCACAACACTATACACAACAACCATAGTTTTGTTAATTTTTCATCAATATTTATCACATGCGTGTTAATCTTTTCAAGGAGAAGCATGCACTAACTAGCCTACAGAACAATCTGGAATTTACGTCCGTAGATTCCTGATTGTTAATTGTTGACGTTAGGCAAGTTAGTGCATGCTTCTCTTTGACAAGATTAACAACACGCATGTGATAAATATTGGTGAAAAGTTAACAATACTATGGTTGTGGTGTACAGTGTTGTGAACATAGTAGTGTTGTGTTGGTCCTGACGAAGAGACGGGTACGACTCGAAATCGGTAGACCTAAAATCTGGTAGTGGTTTGTACAAATTTAACTAACACTCTGTTATAATGTCTAACCACAAAGTTAATGCTTTAAATATTAATAGTAGTATATATTTTATTTTTAATATTCTATTCTATCAATGGTTTTCGTACCTAATATTGAACACTTTTTCACGACATTAATTTACGTGTCATCCTTTTCCTGGTTATTTTTCTCGCTATATAACTATTTTTAATAGCCCTTCCATCGGGACAGTAGCATCTTAGAGCTGGTCGGTCCATCAATTAGGACCCTCTTCCTATCAGACTTTCCGCCTTTCCAGTCATAATACCAACTTAACTCATTCAGTATTCGCTTCCAGCACCACATATCAAAGGCGTCAAGTTTCTTATCTCTCGCTCTCAATTTCCATTTTATCTTATATATGTACCTTAGCCAACGTGGAGCGGAGCGCAGGCTAATAGTGCGACACCGTGTCGTTAGTAGCATCCACTTACACATAATCATCATGTTTCGTGGCCAATGGTACTTTCATCAGGATAAAAATTTCATAAATTAATCAATAAAAATTTATAAATATAATAAATAAAATTGGATAAAAATAAGAAATATAGACACTAACAAAAACAAAACATGAGAGTTGAACAACTAATTAAAAACTAGTGTGAAAACAAATTCAAAAGATAACTGTTGCAAAATTGGTTAATTGTAATATATAATTATATAAAATTTTAAATTTATCTTATTATAATCCTAAATTATTTGTATGTAAAATTTCTAAATCCTTGTTAATATTATAATAATGGTTTGTTTCCAAAAGACGATTAGCAAATCCAGAATAATTTTCATTATAATTTTAATTTATAGTATACATAAATATCTTGTATACTGATGAAGAGACCAGTGGCTCCGGAAAATGTTGATTATTCAATACTTAGTAATTTTATGCAAAGTGTTATTTTTATTAATTTAAATAATGCCATCACAGAGTGATTTTTATATTATTGAAAAAGTATCACTTACGATTACGACCATACTCTACAAACGTGGGGCGAACGGGTGTTTTCTCTTGTACGTTTTTGTGATTTGATTATCTATTATACGAACAAAAAAGTTATTTGTTAATGGATTTTCGTACCCTTTATAAAATCCACCCGGAAAAAGCTTGTTAGAGCGCACCCGATTTGTGATTAAGCCGTAGTAATAAAATTCACAGTGCCGCGAATCACCAAGCATTCCCGAAAAAAAAGATTTAAAAAAAATCATAGACGTACATATTTAATCAATATTTGTCCAATTTAACATTAATTTAAATTATCGTTACTATTACATATATACTTAGGATAATTTACAAGTGCATCGTTTCATTAAGAAAATACATAATTCTCTACGAAAAATTGTTCGTCACTAAGGCTACCAGATGGTGCAAATAAAGATGAGGTATATAATAAAGGTATGAAAAGCCAAAAAAGCATAACCCTTTATGTAACACTGTCCGTCAATAATGATACCAAAACGTTACTTTAAAAATTACAGCCTTGACTCGAGGCCGAAATACATAATATATAGTAAAATTAAAGCCCTTTAAAAATGTCATTTTTAACAGGTTATAGGTAGTATCTAATACTAACCGTTACAATTACATTTTTAAGAAATCATATCAATCAATACAATGATTATTTTTACCCATACCCATACATTAAATAATTTACCCGAATCAACTAGAATAAATCCATTTATCGGAAAAATATTTGGTTACCCTCGGGATATGAAAGAATATTCCACATTAAGAAATAAAATCAACGTAATTTGTAAGCAGTAGTTATGAATGGGTTTGTTTTGCAACTAAAAACATGGATAATCAAAAAGAAAACACTGTATCCAATTTATCTATTTCCTTTTTCATTGTTACTATTGAGTCACAAATGCAATGATTAATATAGGTACCAATGTTTATGTTTTCCTTAGATAGTTTCAAATATCTGGCGAAAACATTACGTAGCGGTGATCGCAGCACTTATCTGGATGTTGTCTACTTTTAATGGTTTTGTCGGTGGAATAAAGTCGGGAATATTCCAGCGGAAGGGGTTGGTCTGGCGGGGTGCTAGACGGGGGGCCTGTCGGACATTCTCCCGCGTCCAGCCTCCCCTGGCGCCAGAAACACGACCTGAGCTAGGACCGAATCCTGGAAATTGTCAAGAAAACTAAACTTGGATCCTAAACGAAGAGAACCGAGGGGTTTTGTGTTAAAGGGGCAGTGTGAAACTGACGAGTTATTGTTTAAGACGTGGATCTTGCGCGGATAAATGATGACTACTGCACAGTTGTCCTACACTTGTTGAAACTCCTGAGTTGTACCTATGCCTGCTTTGGTGAAGTGAAAAATGATTGGTGTTATGTAATAATTTTAAAATTTAACAATATTACTGAAAGTCAAGACTAAATATGATTTGAATTTCTTTCCATCGATAGTTCAATAATCGATAGTTAGATGAAACCATGGGCAACTTTCGCGCGCGCGTTCATCTTAGCTTTGTTTCAGATTTCTAATGTATGTAGTCCTTATTACTATCAGTTTATACCCACATAACTACATAAATATTACAAGAAAACAAATAAATGCCTATTTAAGATTCCTTAATACTGTTAGGGCAAATATAAAGGGAATTAATTATTGTACCAACCGATTAAAACAAACCATTTTTTATGTGATGATTATATGGCATTGTTAGACTTGTATACTTTTTTGAACAAGTGACTCAATAGCTGGCAGCTTTCCCACAAAAAACAAAGCTTCCGTGGGAAGCTACATGATGAACGATCTCGCATAGCATAATGGTTAAAGAAAAAAAAAAGTGAGTGCTATTAATTGCTCTGTCTGAATTCGCATTACAATATAATGCGTGATATAAATTACCATGATTTACGACGTTCCGCCATTTCATGCTTGGCTTATATTCAATTATTTCTGAAAAGGAATGTTGAATCAGAGAAGAGTTTATATTCATATTATTGAACAACATCATTGATATTTTTATTATTCATTATCAAACCAATTGATTTTGACAAAGTTTTGTTCAAATATTATTCTTTATATTATTTACTTTAAGTATTTATTTACAACATTCACCGAGTTCGAAGTCTTTTTTTATTAAAAGAGATGCGAATACGGAATGCGTGTCGCATCGATATTCTTACAAGGTATTTTCAATAAAAGCTTAACGCTTGTGCTTTGAAAGATTGGTGGTTTAAGAACCACCAATAAATTCTTACATGAATTTTATTAATATTTACTTCGACATGAAGTCAAATAAAATTGGCGATTCCAAACCTTTATAGTTCTTACACTTACACTTCTCTCCGAAGTAGCGAGGACAGGTCACCTGGAGCAACACCGCGATGGTAAAGAAAAATTTTCTGTTATATGGTGCAGGATAAGTTTATTCTATGTAATACCTTATACACGAAAAGGAATTTTATAAAATACGTTTGGACATTCATTTCTCAGTAAGAACAGTATTGCTGTATAATGTATATCCCAATCCCAATCAGGGTTTTTTGAGTGAGCGTAATAAATACTATATTTATGTAACCACGGCTCCCATGACTAAGAAAAATAATATTATTTGAACGAGTAGAGTAAGAATCATTTCAAATATACAAAAATGAATTTAAATTACATTTTTTTTATAATTTTTAGTAAAATTTGTTTACTTTTTATTTGTTTTGTTGAAAGTTATAGGTGATATGGAAAGGCTTTGTAATCGGTTGAACGTATCGCAGTAATACTCTTAATTCTCATGCCGGAGATATTTCCTAGCAATGTGGAAGTAATGCTGCCGCCGAGCCAACGGCGCACGAGTATTCCCAAATCGTGCACAAATGCAATTGAGTGAAACGCTCGCGAGATTGAATTTCGTGTCTCATCTGCAGACATAAATCCCGTGTAGAGAAAATTGCGACGGACACTATGGAATTAAAATACGCTGAAAATATTTTTGTTTCCACACCTTTTGTCTAAACAAAGAAGATTTAAAAAATAATATATTACTATATTATTTCAGATAAAACCAAAGCAAAATTTAAAAAAAATGTGCGTGTTACAAAGTAAGTTTATATTTAAGAATTTTGGAAATGTTGAATTCATCTTCTTTATCATTTGAATTTTGAAAGAATCAGGTAACGATGTTTGGATAGGTAGCCACTGCAATAAATTTCGAAAGATGAATCAACATTTATTTTATTACTTATTAAGTAGGGATCTAGCATAAAGTGCGGAAATTAAACAACCATTAAACTTATTTTCAAAGCATGCAAACTATTTTTTCAGCAAACGTCTGAAGCACTACATTATCTGGCATATACCCAAAAATAGGCTGTTTAAATGGCAAAACAGCTAGAGGAAAAATACATAATACATTACGATACAGGAAAATTACAATCACCAGTCGTGCTGAGTTTCATTGACTGTAACAGAGTATTGCAAATATTTGTATCTGTCATCGTACACCGTTGACATAATTATCAAAGTAAAACCGAGAAGTACGAGAAAAAAATAATGTCTTAGGTCAAACGATTTTTCCTTTTAACGGAGTAGAAATATATCGTGCTTAATTGGTAATGGATGGTAGGAAATCAACAGAAATAAACAGAAATTGTAATTATACTAATACCTGTATTATATATATTTGTTATTTTTAACGGTTTTATCAGGTATAACTTTTTATTTTCCATGCTTATATACCTATTCACATTTGTATAATATTATTTTGGGTAGCTTTATGTTATTTTAGTGTGTGTACCTACTACAAATATTAAAAAAATACATTTTTTCTCTCGTATTTCTTATTTAATTTTATATTTTTATGATTGATTTACTACCGTATCTGTTTTTCTGTTACTAATTATAAAAATATGATAAATTTATGATTTATATATATATTTTTGTTTACACATTATTAGATTATTGATTGGCGTCTGTTGTATTATTGTTGTTTTATTATTAAAAAATAAAATAACTTAAATAAACACGTTACTGTACAATTTATGATAAAAACCCTTTCAAACTGACACAAATTTTTTCTCTGTAGGCACAGATAAGTTAGAGTAAATTAAATTATTATTAGATTTTGTTGTTCTATATTAAAACCGCAAAAAATCACGTTCCATCAACAAATGGCGAGAGAGCCATTCCCTAAAATAAAGAGAGATCCTATCTTGTCGTTTCATGGAGTCATATCGGATTTTAGATTTTTTATTTCGCAATATTACCAGTCTAAACCTTTTCAGAGTTTGCAGATACTGAATATTATTAAAAAATAATCCGAATCAGTATTCAACCCACGTCCCTCAGTTATTGACTGTGAAAACCAGCTTGACTCAGGATAAAATATTTTTTTACCATTGTTAATGGTTAGCAGGAGTATAACCAACCACATCAATGGCATGATCATGGAACCTTTCTAACGCGACGGTCCAATTTAATAACTTTACTTAATCGCGCTGTTTACAGACCGTAGGAAAAGAAAATAGTAGTAGAAAAGAAAAGAAAAACTATGCGCTTCTTTCTAATCCACAAATCTAGTCTCATCTACATTATTGATTTTCTAATGTTTTCGTAAATATTTATATTTATAATAATAAAAACTAACCCATAAAAACCAAGTTTTTATTTTACTCCCTTTCTCATTTGTATTGTTTTCAATTTCATATTCTATCAACATATTCCTCTTGCTTTAAGTTCACGTGGAAAATCTATTCCACGTATATTATTATCCTTAAAACTTATAGAATATTGAAAACGTAATAATTGGAATAGGGGGGCACGGCGTCAGCGAAACCGTCTGCTCGGACCCATGGCTCAAGTCAGATTAGTTGAAACAGGTTTCGCGCCTTCTCCACGCGTCGGGCTCCTTTTTCGTTTGAATGGTTTCCTATTTGAAAAAAACGTTAAAATTTCAAAAAAAAAAAAATCCAAAGTTATACTATAGTTAAATTATTTTAAATTTCTTAGATATCGTCACCTGCAAAGTCTAACTGCAAAGTTTCAGCTCGATTGGATCACGGAAAAAGGATTAAAAATCGATACAAAGTTTTTTCGGCAGACAAGCAGACGCTACGAGTTAAAAGAAAGGGAGTAAAAAGTTATCTAATCGAATGGAAACATGTTTATATTTTTTCAAAATGTATAATATTTAGGTATACAACTAAACAATTTAGGCAACAATATGCCATTCATTTGTTTCAAAATAAAATAAAATCTGTCGGCCTTTGTATACTTGATATAAATCTGTCTCATTATTTTCTTAATCAAGAAACTTTCTTTCCAATGAAAATGTTTTTCCGAGTTTCTCCTTTGGTACCGGTCAAGATTAGTGGCATTATGCGAATCTGTATTCGCGAATACTATTCCAAATTAATTGCATTTTTGGTTTTATTTACGAATACTATGCCAAATTATTTGCATTCATGTTTGTATTTGCAAATAATGTATGCCAAATTATTTGTTTGCCATTTTTGTATCCACGAATCCAATATTATATATTATTCGGAATATCCTAATATACCTACATGTTAGCAAGTCGTTACAAAATGATGTGATCATTCAATACATTCAACTCGTGTTACATTTCAGTTTCATTGCCGAGGAATTGGCGTTTATTGTTAATTTAAAATATCAATTTTACATACAATACAATTTTGAAAGCGTACTGTTATCTATAATTTAATATCATAGCACGTAATAGTATTGAAAAAAAAGTATATATATATGTAGTTATGTTTACTGCAAGTTCAAGTTATTAATAATACCTTTTCTGTAACCAATTGCTTTAATTTCTAATTAATTTATAATTAATTAATTTGATATCGGATAAATCTATAAATAATTTGATAAACTATTTTCAAACTTATATGTTTTACTTTAGCGTTGTAATTTATTTAGTTTTTTTATAGTCTTAATAGTCTGTAAAATATTTTATCAATATATAGTTAATTTCTTGAGAAGTGGAAAATTAAAAGATAATGATTTAATGTACGTTTTTAATATTAGTTTCAAAATAATTTATATATAATTCTATTAGCCATTTTATCAGTTGTTTCATGAATTAATACTCGGTTTTATTACTTTTCTCTTTTGGTATTTTATTGTAAATATATTTTCGGGTTTGGTATCGTTGCGGAAAAGTTGTTTTGAATTTCGGTATCATTTGTTTTCTTTTTCTTGCGCTCTAGTGTGCTTTGGCTATGAAGTATGTAAGTTAGTTTGATTGTCTTGTGGATATATTGATTTGGCTTTGGTAAACAGCATATTTATATTTTATATTTTAAATTGTCTAAAGAGTGGTTCAAATTTGTATTGGAAGTGTTTTTGAAATAAGGTTACAACAGCACCACCCCAACCTGTTATTCTATATTCTATCTGACTTCGGCACAAAGAAAAGTAGTAAGTTTCGTAATTGTTTCAACTCCAATACGTTTCTTAGGGTGTTAAAGCATAAAGTTAATTTCCTTTATCTTGGAGTTAATTTTTCACTATGTGGTTCCATCTGAGTTTGTCATCTACATTATTGATTTTCTGATTGTTAAGTATTTTATATATTTTGCGTATGTCATACATTCGAAATTGCACTTGTTCTTACTTTGAAAAACATTGCGTAGGTATATTTGGTTATTGAGTTAGTTGTCCTCTTTTATTTTAACTGAAGGTAAGGTAATATTATTATCAGCGTTTTGTGTTTTTACGTTTTCATCCAGATACGATTTTATTTTACCAATACAAATTTGTGCCCTTTAGAACACTTAAAATCCTTATTTTTCCTTGAACAAGATGAATGTGTTATCAGCAAAATTGATGATGAGGTCACTTTTTTCTTTAATTGTATATTATTATTATACAAAATCAAATTCTTGGTTAAAGATAATTTACAAAAAAAACACTGTTCGTAAATTAACTTGAGTTTATTAACACTACTCTAGTTTCGAAAGAATCAGTAGATCTCATCTGCTTATTCTTGACGGAGTACTTGATTCTGAGTACTGACAGAGAGAAGGGGTGAAATTACTGGTAAAAGAAGAAGTGGGAGTTTTAACGGGAAAATTGAAGAAGACGAGATGAATGTTATATTATTTATGTTAAGTATTATAAAGTTAATGCCATAGTTAAAATTCCTTTCTGTTCCTTAAGTTTCAAAATGATTAATTTTATTATTTTTACGCGTGACTGGATAGAGAAGTTCATTGGTTCATGAATGAGAAGAACGATTACTGTCTATGATGTGATTTGCAAGTTACACAAATAGGATTTTCTTTTAATCTAATGCTGAGATTTCTCTAAACACAACAATGTAACAGTGATTATTTTTCAAAATTATTCTTAATCAAGATGAAATTCTATAATGTTGAAGTTGATTTACTAAACGGGTGAAACCGAACTTATCCGCTAAACGTTGTTACGTATCATAATTTAGAAGATGCAACCTTAGATCCCTGGAACCGTCATCCGTTTGCGTTTCACAGGAAATGTAGGTGAATAAAATAGTGGTGTACATCAATCCGCCCGTATTGGAGGCGCAATCACCATGAAGGGCCCGCGTTCAAATCCATTAACCAATCATCGTTACGCGTGCAAACAAGGGTTGCTGCTGGCGGGCTCATAAAGGAGCGGTCCCGCTGGCCGCCCGCACCCGCCCTGGCCCTGACGCGTGCCGTCCCTTCGAATTAAGGCATCCATTCAAATAAAATCTATCAATATTTGCATTTGACAAATTTGCGCAAAACCATTTATCTCCTGATCGATTTAGACGGACGCTCAAGGGCGGGCGCTTGCCGGCTGTTGCGACAAGACAATCCAGGTCTCTTTTAGGAACTATCAAAATTCCAAACGCCTTCGCAAATTCCAGTGGATGGCATATTCACGACGAACCCACTTTTCTAGATTCTTTCTTGTACTTTTTTGCCAAAGTTTTGAACATGTTACTCATGTATACTATTAATTGATTTGGTATTAACTTTGTGAAATGACATGATAATTTACATATAAATAAATTATTTATGTAAGACCACTTTTGAGTTATACACGAGTAGTTTCGAGAAATATAAACATATAAACAGTTTGTATTCTCACCTGTTGATGAGAAAATCTGTAGTTCTCGTAAAAAGTCGTGTATAACTTAAACTCTAAAGTGGTCTTACACAAGTATTTTATTTATATATATATTACTAGCTATTACTACCCGGCGTTGCATGGTTTAAGGATTAAAAAAAATAACTTTGTGGGGGGAAAACAAATGTTCCAATGTTATGCAAAGCCCCTAATAAAAACGATGTTTCCATTTAATCAATGATGAGATGGATGGGATGTCCAGGAAGGAAATGTCGCTTATGTTATCCGCGCAAAATTTGGGTCAGATCGGTGTACTGTCCGAAACGTTGGGTGCATAATAACTGTCTTTCTCAAGACTATATATAATACGCGGGTTACCCTAGAAAATAATCCTTCATGTATATACATATATATATTATAAATTAATTATTTTTCAAAAGCGTAAAAATAACTGTCTTTTCTGGGAATGAAATATAAAAAAAGGATGAAAAAATCTCACAAGGAGATCACGTAGTCATGTCTTCAGTATTTTTCATTAAAAATAGATTCCAAATCGATACATAAATATAATAAATATTCTGAAAAATTTATATTGAAAATGTTCATTTCCGTCTCATTTATGCGTGGTTATGTAAAAAATATTCAATATCGGAAAATATTGCTTAACATCCATAATGAATGTTTATTATGTAATGGAAAAAAAATTGGGAAATTAAAGTTATCTTTGTTACATCTAATACTTACTGATACGTTTGTTCATATAATTATTGTACAAAATTTTGTTTATTTACTTTCATAATATTAAATAATGACCGTTGTACTTAAGGGGTAACACTTGTATTACCGGCTGAAAAAGAGATTTATTAATTTTTTTTATTTATTGTATCTTGAATTCGAACACTTTTTTATTAAAAAAAATTACGAACATTTTTTATTTTATCGGTCTCATCATAAAAATCATAATATTAAGAGCTCGTCATAGTATCCAAAACTTGTATTATCTGAATAACACTGCAGATTCCATTGCTAAACTGGTGCATGAAAATGTCAGAACAAAGATCGAGAACTGTTTTTCGATGAACTCTGCGATCGACCACATGGCAGCATTGAAACTTTCATTGCTGTTTTATGTCAATAATTAAACAAATCAAAATAGCTTGCGTACTCTTCTTGTACCGATATGTAATACTTTTTTCAGTTTTTTGAACTCACAATTGCATGTCAATTCCAAAGATTCCGTGTTTTTACGTTGCTCCGTTATGTTTTGTCGTCTATTTATTTTTGTACCTTTTCTTGAAGTATATACTTCATTTTCTTTGTCACTAATTGTAACTTTTTCACGAAACGTTCAAAATAATGATCAAACAAGGATATTTAATTATTATAAAAGATAAAAAGGAGCTGTTCAATGTGCGTCAGATTAGCATCTTTTCAACGGCTGTTGTGAGAGTAACTTATACTAATTCATCTGAGAAATAGACAAGTCACGACATTTATACGCTTATTCGAAAACATAGAATCTTTATTGTTTCCATTTAATAGATCTGTTTCCATTTAAGAAAGACAATTGAATTAGTGTGGTAAGTCGTGCGTACGACGCACATTGTTTCGTTGTTTTGGTGTTTAAGGGCATAAAAATTTATACCCTACGACCCCCTAAATATTTCGTAGCACCGCGCGCTCTGGTAGCACTGTGAGGCGCTTGGTGCAGGAGCCCATAACTTACTTCAATATGTTATATAAAATTTATTATATCAGATATTATATCAAATGTTGTATTTATTATATATATATTATATTTAAATACTACTCTGATGAAGCATAAGTTAAGCGAAACCGGCTCTTGTGGTATTTAATAAGACTCATGGTTTAAATACAAAGTTAATTTATTTCTTAAACCAATAAAATATCGCTTGCAACCACTTGCCCTCATTTTTAAGACCTTAAATGTATTTTAGAATAATATTTGTTTTTGAAAATTCTACACAAGTGCTACCCCTAAACTTATTGATTGTTTTCTGCGTTTACTTTTTTATTTCATCTCTTTTATGTACAATGGAAATTCTTCTACATGTTTTATTTTTATAAAATTCTTTATTTTTCTCTGGTTTCATTACTAATTTTAACAATATTATTCACTAAGCAAATATGATTATTGGTTTATATTTTTTCGAATTCTATATTGAAAGATTACCACTATTATGAAAAATATATACTAATAGATTTTATCTCACACAGAGAAGTTAGCACGTCTTTTTAAAATTCTAATTTATTGAATCACTACGCAGGCTGTAATCAAATGTAAATACGGATATCAAGAATAATAATAAAATAGTATTTATAAATTTATAATCCTTTTGGAAAAACCTGCGAGCAATTTGAAGAAGGGACGAGGAATATTAAAAAAATTCACGTTAATAAATAATAATAAAATAAAAACGCCCCCACAGAAATACACCTTCCTTTGTTTTTGTGAAGTCTCGTTGCGCATGTTAAGCATTGTACCTTTACTCCAGAGGTCAAAAATAGCCCGGACATAAAATATTTGAATAAAACAAAAGGGGAAAATGGAGCCATTTCGAAGCTATTAAATCCATTGCTTTAACATGGTACGTTGCTTTTAATTTAGTCGCGCGAATCCCCGCAACGGGAAATCATAATTTAATAATTAAACCTCTCTTTTGTTTTTTGAACACTTACGCCATTGTTCCTGGCACCGAGCGGGACCACGAGTCGGATTCAAATTGCATTTTTATTTTAACGCAGAATATCGTACATCAAAATTACTTACGCTCGAACTGGGACGCATTTAACCAGTTTATATCAACGCTTTTTATTTTACATATGTTAAACTAGCGATCTTTGCCCGGAATTCAGTTTCGGTTTTAAGTTGGCGGCTGGTGGAAGAGGAGAGCCATTTTTAATTTAAAATTAATAATACTTAATTTTAAATAAACGATTGAAAAATGTGGCATTGATAAGTATGGGAAGGAAAAAGTATATAAAAATATTTTTTTATTATTATAGGTACGAAGTAATATTAACAAATTCACAAATTCACAATATAGTACATACCAAAACGGAAATATTATATGATCAAACATAATAATTTATTTGTCTGTCCATCTGTCCGTCTGTCTGTCTGTCTATCTGCCTGTAACTTCGTGCAACGTCTTTAATTTCGCTCGAATTCATGGCTAAAAAAAAACAAATGAAACGGCCGGAGACGGGGATTGAAGCCCGGGCCACCAAATCACAACCACCGCTTCACGCATGTTGCTACGCCGCCTCTGCGTGGGCCGCCAAAAACATATAATAAATGTAATTCGAGGGAAAAATTTCAACTCCGATGAGGCGGTGAAAAATCCTTTTAAAGAATTCATCGATTCCCATCCCCAGAATTTGTATAGCAAAGGTATGAATGAACTTCAATGAACTTCCATTAAAATGGTAAATATACATCGACAACAATGGTCAATAAATTCGATTGATTTAGTAGGTATATACTTTTCATAAAAAAAATTATTTGACTTATTTATATGAGACGGTAATTTTAAAGGTAAAGAACCTGATATTAAATAGGAAGGAAGGATGTGAAGTAATTAATATATTAGGGTATGCATTAGCATTGAGTAGTTTAATTGATATGTTCTCCATTGTCAGACAGCGTCAGTCAAGTGCAGTTTTAGCTACCGCACCCCATTAATTTTGCCTCCTTTTCATTCCCCAGAGCTTACCTGGGAAATGACCGGTAAGTACTAGAATAAGCGTCCAGGTTATATCGAAGACGAAACTTTTATAGATATACGATTGTAGCGCCGGTCCCATAGGTAAAATAAAAAGGATCTTAATTGAATCTCCATCTTGATGAGAGTTTCTCTTGAATTTCATTACGTAAATATTTCAAGGTCTTTCTCAAAGAAAATCAAGTTACGCTTTTTTAATGCGATAACTTTTAACGTACACAGCGAATATGATTGAATTAGGACAGCGGAAAATATACGAGTCGTAAAATTCTAATTAATTCAATTTTTAATATTGAGTTGGCATAATTATGAATTATACAAGAACGCAATTGATAAAAATTAATACACCAGTGTATATTTTATACTAGCAGTCTTTACCTTGCGTTGCGCGAAATTCAAATTTAATTTTAATATAGTGCTTTAGGGGAAGTAGAGTCCGTTCACTTTAGGAAAGCCACTTGCATTAGTGTGAGTAACAGTCCGTTTACAAAATCTCGTAACATTTTTTTTGAGTAAATGACAAACGCAAAAAAATAAATATAAATATTATTTTAGTTTCTTAACCTAAAATAATCATAGGTACATGTAATATTAAAAAACTCATTCCGTTTTCAAAAAAAATGTGATTTCAAAATTGTTATTAAATAAAACGAAAATATTGAGTATATGCTTTTTTAAATTAGTTTTTTTTAAATATTTCACTTTATTGAAAATTGAAACTAATAAGTGAATCCATTATCTGCTATATCGCAAATATCATTGGTATTAATCATTAATCAAAATATATAATTCTCTGCGTAACACTGTCCGTCACCAACGCTACCAGAATGCTCCAATTATAATGAAACATAATATAACAATGAGGTATAAGAAGCAAAAAAAGCGTAACTCTCTTTTTAATAATGTCCATCACTAACGTTATCAAGACGCTACTCTAGATAGCGCTGTTCTCTCAGCATTAACTGGCGGCTGAATATAACAAAAGCACGTCATTTTTGATGGGTTATAACTAGTTTTAAATATATAATATATAAGCAGGTATAATTTTAAATAAATGGTTTCAAAATCTTATAATTAATTTTAATCAATAAGATAAACTATTGTCGTCTGTGTCGGACCGCGAATCCTCATATAAATTGATTTAAGTCTGTGGTCACCGTATCGATCGTAATCTTACAGTCACTGTATTTTTAAATAAAAAATATTAAACAAATTAACAACCGCTCCCCGTGACTTCCACGGTGATATTGAATTGGCCACTAGAATAGCTTTAAAAAAGGAATACCCATACACAATTTACGTGTTACAGAGGGTATCACACTAATGCAAGTGGCTTTCATAGAGTGAACGGACTCTAGGAGTGGGGCGCCTTTGTATTTTTCATGAAGCGGTAAGGTGAGATATCCAAGGTAGGATACCTATACTTTCATCAGTATCCTAGAGAGAAACTAAACAAAATTTAGATGGCGTAAACTGTCAAACACACGTGTCTATTAAAAGCGTGTTATATACAGTGTCCCAAAGAGTATTTATGCACAATTCTATCATAGCGGAGCTGCTATTACTGTATTTAAAAATAATATAGCAGTATTTTTTTATCCCCTTGTACTGAAAAGACGCACGTAACAAGTAAACGTGTACAGTATAATTTCCGAATAGAAAATGTTAATACTTGAAATACAATTCTTAGTTTTCTAAGAATACGAATCAATATTCATGAGTCATAAGACGACCGACAAATCTGAACTTTAGTTTCTCCCTTCTCGGCTTCTTCGAAACGGAACAAGTGGGGGTGGCATGATGTCACGGTACCGATTCTGCCCCATTAGGTCCGATTACGGGACGATTCGCCCTTTCAGGCCCATTGGAGGGTGGCCCATAATACACGGTCAGCGAGCTCACCACCGCCGCCGGAGTGTACGACTTCTACATAGTGTTTTCATGTTTATATACGAAAACAATATTTCACCTTTCCTCGATAATATAAACAATGCCTTTATTTTATGAATTATGTTAAATCTGAAATTTTCGGGCTACTAATAGTTTTCGGTTCAAGGTATCAATACCAAACTGACTGATTATTTGAATTTTTGCACAAACCCACATTATTAGTGATTGTCAAACAATTGAATTGTGATTGTCAAACAATAAAAAAATGGTTAAGGATGTTATGCAGACTGATGGAAGTGATATCCAAATGTCTTTGGTGTCTATTCTGTCATAGTCAGTGTGGACACCCTAATTTATTGCTCATTAAACTTCATTTCTTATCACTATTTAATATACACCAACATTCATTTAATTTTCTTATATAGGTATACCTAAATATACTTTTTAACTGTGCTATTATATATATATTCTGTTACTATCCATGTGTATGATTTTTTATATATATTACTTTATTTTACTTTCTTTATTGCTTTTGTATTATACAATATATACTGTTCTTATTATCCACATTTTATATTTATATACTCAATTAATTAATTAATTAATCTTATAGTTATATAGTATTTTGTTGTATATCTTTATTATTTTTTGTTCTCACTATATTGTTCAGCTGCTCATCTCGGCACAGGTTCTTCCTAGTGAGATGAGCGGCTCCATCTCCTATGTCATGTAACAAGATGAAGATAAGTAAATAAATAAATAAATGAATAAATAAATAAATAAAAATAATTTAATTAGTTCCTCGTGGTACAGTTAATTGAGATTTGTATATCGATTATAGATTTTTCGCAATTCGACGGGCCATCATCGGTGCTGGATAACAGTTAGGTATATCTCAGTTACCAATCATCGATACAATCAGATCAAATCTCAAATAACTAAGTGTGTCACCGGTTAAAATACCATTACTATACACCATGGTCACCAAATATGGATCCTGACAACCATGCTGCTAAAACGAGTAAACTTAGTTTAGCAAATGTAACTCTATCGGATCGAGTGAGAAGTATTGACATAAGACAGATCGTCACACCAATGAAACTGCTAAGCTTACATACCAAGAGATCTAAATTGAGGTAGCTTGGACATGTTGTATTACATATGCCAGAGGAGTGCCTACTAAGATGTTCCTTTTTGGCAACGGAGGGAAGGCGACTAATGGGTCGTCCGTACTGAGTCGCAAAAATGATTGTATGGAGACAAATTTCGTCTCTACAGACTATTACGGAATATGGAAGCACTTTGTCGAGACTTTGAGCCCTAGATAGGATACGGGGACGAACGTGATAAAAAAGGTGTATATTAATATATATTTAAAGAGAGAAAATATTTTCATAAAATGCTCTCAATTTTCAAGTTACATACATTGTAATTTGAATTTTTAATATATTTTTATAGAAAGCTTCAGGTAGCTGAAATTCTGGAATTCTGTAGATAATTTCAGGAAATTTTCAATTGTTCTACATTGCCATAAATCCAGAAATGGAAAAGTTTTTTTCACGATGTAGGTAGCATTGTTCGATATTTTAGTTCTAAAACATCGAATACAATGGATGAATGGCAGAAAAACTGGGGTAAAATAAGCTATGAAAAATATTTCATCCCCTAATTATAATAAAAGTACAACTTTATTAATTCGTGAGTCACGTGACATACGAATGAGCTTCCGCGAAAACGAATGACTCACGTAACAGGCAACATAAAGTGAACAATAGTGCCTTATAATCGTGATTCTCTCCAAATGGGGATGACTCATTCTATCCGAATTAAATTTTGCCCGTGGTATAAGAAAAAATGTAATGTCGCCACCGGAAACAGGAAAGAGACAAGTAGGAGCTATCGTCAGTTCTGGATTTTTTTTCTTAATAAAGGAATGACTTATCCAACATGTTTAAATTTATTATTTAAATTTAATATCAATTGTATGACAAGTATTATAATTAAAATAAAGAATTTTGTTACTCTTTTAGGGAGAAACGATTTATTATTTATAGCTATTAGGTACCAGTATTTATTATTTAGAGGTACCTAAAGTAATTAGTGTTTGTAACAATACATTAAAAAAATGCTAGATTTCGTAAAAACTTAACAAAAAATAAAATTCACTATTCCGTTTTGTTGATTTTGTATTTTTTTTTGTAAAACATATTTTCATATATCGTAAGCTTCAATTCGAATAGATAAAAATTTGTCAATAGGTACACAATATTTAGTCTGTAGTTAAAATGATTTTTGTGAACGTATTTACATGTTAGACTTTTTGTGAAGGAATGATAATTTGCAGTATAAATTTTCTCTACTAAATATTTATTGTTATGAATTTGGTCATAAAAAGTGAGTACTATAATGTATACTTTAAAATCGCACTGCTTAAACAAAATTGTGGACGGTAATCGTAAGAAAATATTAAAAGTGTGGTACAGAAAATTAGTTGTTATGACGCCGTGATCCATCTTATGTCGTACTCTGTAATTGAGTATAATAGATATTTACTCATCTTTTTTACTTCTATTTCCTGTTATGTGCCAAAATCCCTCGATTTTAAATGTCACAATATCTAAACCTTTTAACCTACTCACTGTACATGTACAGAAAATATTTCAGGTTTGATATTATATGTAAGTCTGGCGGTCGCTGGCTCTTAGTCTATTAGTTATCGACATTCGGTGTGACTATACGGTCAAATATACAAGTATTTATAGTAGTTCCACAGACTCCACACTTTTATGTGTGACGGTCTAGAGAGTGTTATTATATTTCGTTTCCACAATTTAGGACAATGGATGTGAGTGTTGAATCTTGTTTCAGATTCACGTGAGAGAGAGGCTGTAAATAACCGTGAGTAATCTGCTTGTGTTCGGAGTAGACACATCCCGGTGTTCTTACTTCAGCCTGACAGTACAGCGCAGCTGAAATTTATTCCTTTATTCGCGCACATATTTCATTGTCATATGATATATGTGTACCTATTACCTTTGTTTGATTTTTAGTCAAAGAAAAAAAAACAAAAATAATGAAGAATTGCTACATTTCTTTAATGAAGATGCGAAGCAATTTTTAAATATAAATATATGATATTTAAAATAATTTTATTAATCAATAAGGGAAATACATAAAACCTATCAGTCGTTTAAATATTTGGATTCTACCGATTGATTATTCATATGTTTCTTATTAATAAATTTTCATTGTTTGAAATATCATAGAACTATGTTAAAAAAATTGAACTTCACAACAATATGTTTTTATTTAAAAAGAAAACCTAATAGTTGACTGGAAAATATTTCTGATTTATTAAGAAAAATGATTTATTCTGGTGTCACCTAGCTTGTGTTATTCAAGGGTTTTTGCGATTTATTTCATAATGATCCCAACACGTACATACATAAAAATATGGTGCGCACTCATAGCAGTATCACCAAGGTACATGGTAAGATGTCTGCTGTGCATCACACGAAAACAGGGAAAGAGACGCATGGACAATAAAATAGACGAGACTAGTTGAATACGTTAAGAAAATAAAATGGAACCACTTGTTTTGGGATACGGATAATCGTTGGACGAACAAGAATTTAAGGATAGGTATCCAAGAAATCAACAGGCCACCCTAAAACATGATAGACTTTCAGAAAATACACATTTTCTGTTCTTTCTTATTATGGTTCAATTATAATGTAAAAAAAGGAAAAATATAGAAAATATATTTTAAATATTTTCGTTATATATAATGAACATAATATAACATAATATTTATATATATATTTATATATATATATATACTCACTTTTTATGACCAAATTCATAACAATAAATATTTAGTAGAGAAAATTTATACTGCAAATTATCATTCCTTCACAAAAAGTCTAACATGTAAATACGTTCACAAAAATCATTTTAACTACAGACTAAATATTGTGTACCTATTGACAAATTTTTATCTATTCGAATTGAAGCTTACGATATATGAAAATATGTTTTACAAAAAAAAATACAAAATCAACAAAACGGAATAGTGAATTTTATTTTTTGTTAAGTTTTTACGAACTCTAGCATTTTTTTAATGTATTGTTACAAACACTAATTACTTTAGGTACCTCTAAATAATAAATACTGGTACCTAATAGCTATAAATAATAAATCGTTTCTCCCTAAAAGAGTAACAAAATTCTTTATTTTAATTATAATACTTGTCATACAATTGATATTAAATTTAAATAATAAATTTAAACATGTTGGATAAGTCATTCCTTTATTAAGAAAAAAAATCCAGAACTGACGATAGCTCCTACTTGTCTCTTTCCTGTTTCCGGTGGCGACATTACATTTTTTCTTATACCACGGGCAAAATTTAATTCGGATAGAATGAGTCATCCCCATTTGGAGAGAATCACGATTATAAGGCACTATTGTTCACTTTATGTTGCCTGTTACGTGAGTCATTCGTTTTCGCGGAAGCTCATTCGTATGTCACGTGACTCACGAATTAATAAAGTTGTACTTTTATTATAATTAGGGGATGAAATATTTTTCATAGCTTATTTTACCCCAGTTTTTCTGCCATTCATCCATTGTATTCGATGTTTTAGAACTAAAATATCGAACAATGCTACCTACATCGTGAAAAAAACTTTTCCATTTCTGGATTTATGGCAATGTAGAACAATTGAAAATTTCCTGAAATTATCTACAGAATTCCAGAATTTCAGCTACCTGAAGCTTTCTATAAAAATATATTAAAAATTCAAATTACAATGTATGTAACTTGAAAATTGAGAGCATTTTATGAAAATATTTTCTCTCTTTAAATATATATTAATATACACCTTTTTTATCACGTTCGTCCCCGTATCCTATCTAGGGCTCAAAGTCTCGACAAAGTGCTTCCATATTCCGTAATAGTCTGTAGAGACGAAATTTGTCTCCATACAATCATTTTTGCGACTCAGTACGGACGACCCATTAGTCGCCTTCCCTCCGTTGCCAAAAAGGAACATCTTAGTAGGCACTCCTCTGGCATATGTAATACAACATGTCCAAGCTACCTCAATTTAGATCTCTTGGTATGTAAGCTTAGCAGTTTCATTGGTGTGACGATCTGTCTTATGTCAATACTTCTCACTCGATCCGATAGAGTTACATTTGCTAAACTAAGTTTACTCGTTTTAGCAGCATGGTTGTCAGGATCCATATTTGGTGACCATGGTGTATAGTAATGGTATTTTAACCGGTGACACACTTAGTTATTTGAGATTTGATCTGATTGTATCGATGATTGGTAACTGAGATATACCTAACTGTTATCCAGCACCGATGATGGCCCGTCGAATTGCGAAAAATCTATAATCGATATACAAATCTCAATTAACTGTACCACGAGGAACTAATTAAATTATTTTTATTTATTTATTTATTCATTTATTTATTTATTTACTTATCTTCATCTTGTTACATGACATAGGAGATGGAGCCGCTCATCTCACTAGGAAGAACCTGTGCCGAGATGAGCAGCTGAACAATATAGTGAGAACAAAAAATAATAAAGATATACAACAAAATACTATATAACTATAAGATTATATAAAAAAAATAAATAAAATAAATAAAAATATTAAATCACTTCCAAAGCTTCACTGACGTTTCATTTGGCGGAAACAAATTACGCTCGATATATTAAAGACCATAACCTACTGAATGTATAATTTTTCAAAACCAAATTAATTAATCAATTCGAAAGACATACAGAAAAATCTAATCCACGAAAAAATATTTTGGCTTTCTAATTGATTAATTAATTTGGTTTTAAAAACTTCACAGAACTTTGTTTTGAAAAAATACAACTTCGCAAATATGAATGTGTTCTTGAATGTATAATTTTTCGTACAAATTCGGGTACTAAAAGTCCATAAAAAAGAATCATGATGATAAAACTGTACTTAAATGTAAAAAAACAAGTACTGGCTATCTTTAGTAGTGCTCTGCAGTAAACTGGGCAAATCAAAGCCTCATTTTCTTTAGCTATGATGTTGTTCTCCTTCTTCCAGGGCTCCGATTTCCAGTAATCTTCCCCTAAATTTTGAGATGGAATTTCTGTAGACAATTCTCTGGATGTTCTAGGAATTTCTTTGTTTTAAATATTTGGTTTTCTTTATTTATTCATACTACATTATTTTATTTAAATCGTAGTCATATCTTACTACTTGTTACATGTTTAAATTACTAACTTCTTTATATTTACTCTATTTTGTATTGTTTTCGGTAGGGTGTCGAAGATTTTAAGTTCTTTGTACATCAAACAATTTTATGAAGTGTCTAATTTTAAATCTTTGTAACAAAATAAGTGTCATGCCCACTGATTTTCTTAAATTTTCGTTCATAATCCATAATCCAGCTGATTTTTATATTTTTTTGTAGACCCAAATCTCGAATTCTTCAAGTCGTTGAAATCATTGAAAATGAGAAAATAATTGCCAAATAGATAAATTAAAAATATTTTTAATATAATAGTATTTACAAATATATCTGAATTTTTCTATTCCTATAAAGCAGGTTTACTTGGGATAAGATAACAGAAATAAAAACAGCCACACTTGGAAGTATCAAAGGAAGAATAAAAACCTTCAAAATGAAGTAAACAAAAGGAAGCGGAATACAAATAAAGGTTTACTGAGATCATTATACTCGTAAAGGATAGGGAAGTATGAACAATGAAAGCATAGCCAGACAGAGGAAAAAATGTCAGCTAATATTCTTTATGTTTTGAATACAGAAATAATGATTCGATTAGACTAATATGTATTTTAATTTTAAAATCCGAATCACTGTAATATATACATACATACGTATTGACTATTTGAGTACCTATGTAATGGTTCATGATTTTTGTTACATTTATTGTTTAATTACACATTATTCCTAATTTATTTAAATGATAAGCAGGTGTTATAATTTATAAATTAGAAAACATTTTCATGGTACTTTCCTGGGATTTTTAAATTTATCATTGCTAAATAAATATAACCATTTTAATAAATTTTAGTCTATTTTTTTAGTTTTTGAAAAATTTCCATTACATTATTTTTTTTTACATTACACAATAAACAAATACTGATACTCGTTTAATAATTGCGATATTGGGCTGACACTTTTCAACATGAATACCTTAACATTTCCTTAATTTTTGTAGTGAGACGCTTCTCTTACTGCCTTAATTCTCTCCTCTATATCTGCAACTAAACAAGAAGAGAAAAGGCAACCATGTGACGAAACCAAGTGATTATTTGTTCGACTTTAGAAACTTCTTTTACGTTTGTTCACAGATTTTTCTTGGATTTTTTATAAAGTTTCAAGATATTTGAAAGGTATCAAATTAAAACTTATTAATTCCATATATTTTCAATATCTTATATATGTATATCTTTCTAAAATGACTCAGGATAAATTATTTAATGAAATATTAATTTATCAAACTAACAATTTTTTAGAAATGAAAAAAATCGTTCTACTTATTGGACTTCATATCGATGGTAGAAAGTCAAAAGGGCGTAAGTGAATATTTCGAAGTTATAGGAGAGTAAAAGAAAATTCCGTCAATCTAATTATTTCCTTTATTATTAAACGATTTTCATATTTGTTAATTCAAAACACATAAGTAAATTGTTTAATAATTTTGGCTTTCTACCCTCGATATGATGTATGGACTTGTGGGATGCTTTTTTTCATCAAAAATATTATAAAGTAAGTTCGTTCAGTTAGTTTATTTACGATTTATATTTTAAACGAGACAGTTTTTAAAAAATAAATTTTTCTGCGAATTTTTTTAAAACCTTTCTTATATAAATGTTGAAAACTTTTTCAACTTCAATATATTAAAATGACCGATATTATTATTTTAGACTGAAAACTAAAAAAAAAAAAACAATGTCTTAGTCAATATTCCTGTATATTGCCTAAGACTAATATTCAGCTATTTAATCAAGGTACTTACAGCGTGTTGTGTCTTAAATGTGAGCATGTGAGTCATTGCCTTAGAATTTCCAGTTAAGATGTCCTTCGTAGAATATTTGCTCGTTAAGTACGCTGTCCCGGTAAAATTTCACCTTGTATACGTAATACCACTGTGTCCCAATGAATTATTTTTCGCAATGAGTTTTTAATTTTAATAGTTATATTTTTGAAATTATTATCATTCAGCGTGAGCACTAATTATTTTTTAGTATGCTTAGAGATGCATTGCTTCACCAACATGCATCAGTCTTGTCCCTTTGCCTACTATCGCGGTGATTCCTCCCCCAGGTTACCTGCGGCGAGTACAGTCCGGTCGAGGATTTGATTTACACTTCGCTCGGCGGTCCCACATCGACGCATAAAATGTGAATTATTGCTCCTTATTTCCCATTCGGGCAAGTCTCGAGCTTGGTTCACAAAAAACATAAAACCCTTCCAGCACCTTGGCACCCTTTCAAAATGTTTAATACGAGCCCACCAATTCCATACGGAAAAACACATAAAGTATACAACACTTTACCCTTTCATAACCGGGTACTGTATTTCACTCGCAACGTTGGGCTCGGTCGGTCTAGGCGGGCGGGTGAGCACAGCGCCGGCCGGATCTATCCTACTTCCGGAATACCCCTAAATCATACCTCAAATGTGAGGAAGTAAAATTTATTTTATACTGCAATAATAAAAATGACCCACCACAAATAAATTTTTATGGATACACGAAAATATAATTTATAACTGATATCCTGTAAGATTGAAAATTACCGTTTATAAAGATTTTTATTTATCGTAACATTAATTTAATTATGACTTATATCGGCTTACCCGTTGGAGAAATTTTTGCGTAGCTTCATTTTTACTCACTAGAATTAATAATTTTTTACCCTAAGCTCAATTTTACCCTGCACTACAATTTTGGTAAAAATTTGGTGTTCTTATGTAAAATTCTAATAATTGTTAAATGTGAAATAAATAGTAAATGTGGAATACAATCAATTAATTTACATCTTTCTTTTTTCATGCTTTGTCCGTTCAACGATCATGTTGACTATGCGTACTTTGTTTACTGCGGCCCGGAACAGCTCCACAGTAGACTGGCCAAACTACTGTCTCAGGTTTTTCAGCCGTGATGTTCTCCTTCTTCCAGGGCCCCGTATTTTGGGAATCTTTCTCTTCATTATGAGATCCAATATCTCGTATCTCTCTGGACATCTCAATACATGTCAAAGATATTGAAGTTTTCGGAGTTTTATTGTTTAAATAACTTATTTTTCTTTACTTATCCAAACCATTAATTTTTTCATTCGTAATGTCTGTCCATCCAGCTTATTTTGAGTATTCTTCTGTAGATCCACATCTCGGTTGCCTCAAGTCGTCTTATCAATTCTTCGGTATATAAATAATACCGAAAACACGTAGCATTTGACCATTCGCATTCGTAATCCAAGGTTGAGATCATGACTGCAAAAAGGTTGCACGAGCTTGCTCAATGCGGCATTTGATTTCAACCGAAGGACCCCACCTTTCATTTAAACTGCAGCTCAAGTATACAAAACTTCTTTAGTTTTGTTCCAGCAAAATTCTCACATGTCTTCACTACTTGATTCAGCAGGAGTTGTAGATCCTCGTTGCTTCTTGTAAGAAGTACCATATCATCTGAATATCGCAGGTTGTTCAGAAATTTCCCATTCATAACAAGTCCTTGAGTAGCTTCATTGAATATTTCTTCTAAATATAAGTTGAACACCATGTGTGGCTTTTTATTTATATTTTGTCTGTTAGGCATTGTTCTACTCTTACTGCTGCTTTCTGGTTTCAATAAAGATTACCTATTACCCTTATATCTTCATCGTCTATCCTAGCGGTTTTCAGAATTTAAATCATTATGTCATGTTTAACTCTATCAAACGCTTCAAGGACGTCAATGAAGTATATAATATACATTTGTGTTCACATTTCTATATCTTTGGATTAGTACTTGAATATTAAATAATGCTTCCCGAGTACCTAACCAATTTAGAATGCCAAATTATGATATATGCGTCCATGTGTAATTCGAAAAAATATCTTTAATAAGTGGCTCATCAAACTGATTATGCGGTGGTCACTGCATTTTCTTGATTTTGATTTCTTCAGGAGGGTAACAAATGTGGATCGGGGCCAGTCTAGTGGGATAAGTCCTGTATTATATACTATCAATACTAGGATATATTGTAAATACTAGGATGCCTTTGTTTCCTGCAAGTTTAAGGATTTCAGCCTTTATTTCATCTGGGCCCGCTGCTTTTTCAGGATTAGAGAGATGAATTACATGTTCTACCTCATTTGTTACTATTGGTGGAGCTGTTGCAATATTTCTCATATTATATTCTGCGCATCTTTTATCATTGTAAAGTTCTGAGATGTATTCTTTCTATCTTTTTACTTATATAGTAACTACCACTATTACTTATTACTTTACTAAGGAGTTTAAAAAAATACTCGTATTTACATGGTACGCATATCACATCATTTTATTCTAATTGCAAATAGTTATTTGGCGTCGACGTGATATTTATTTTGTCAAATCTATTGAGATAAAAGAAAAATAAGGCATATTCAGATATATTTACCTATTATAACTAACAACGAGATAAAAAGTGAGAAACACTTTGAAAGGTTCGTGCAGCAGTGGATAGAAAACAGCTAATAATAATGATGGTGTTGATAATCGTTAATATCTTATCCTTGGCATAGAATTTTTAATTAAAAAATATTTTTCTAAACTTCCTTTCAAGTTTAACAATATCGTAGAACAAATTTAAATAATAATAAATAATTAGGTGGTATTTACCATATAAGTAAGAACAATTTTACGAAAAAATCCCTTAATATTTTCGGGAATCATTTGATTTATTTATTAGATAACCCGGCATAAAACATCCAATTAATTAAGTGATTTTGAACGTAATGTTGACGACTTCCTCCTACAGGTCAGGTCAGTAACAGGTCAAAGAAAAATAGTAATGAAATTTTGTTTCATCTTGCGACTTAACGACTATCATTCTATAATAAACGCGTTATTGTGTATCGTAAGTGTGTCATATGCGCCAGTAAAATATGAATGAAAATGGTCTGCAACTTGGAGCAGAATAAATCTTCCAAACGACAACCGAACAACTGCTTTTACAGACCATTGTTGGCGTGTCCGGCAGTGCAATTTAGTATACTGCGCTTGCCCGAGTGATTGCGGACCCCGAGGCTGAAATATACACGGTGAAGTGAAGATTATGATGCAGGTGCTGAGTAAAAAGAGATGAGATGAGAAATGTGTTACGTACTCGAAAGAGCTGGGATGATTTGCAAATCTTTCTCCGGGAGTTCTACCGGTCTCTCGATGAAATCGGAAGAATATTTCGTCTGATGCGAGCTTTCAGAATCGGACGCGACATTACCTGGCTCGGTGCGTTTTATATTATTGGCGATTTGATGCGATTTATTGCGCTACTCTGACTTGTCGCGTCCCACAACAATACATAAAGTGCATTTAAATTACCCTCCATAAACACTTATTCCGCCGGGCCGTGCGGCGCGGCTGACACCCACGACAGCGAGAAACGGAGCGGCCCCAGGGTTGTCATATTGTGAACACCCGAGAGGTTAAAAAATGATAACATGACTTCCACCGTTTGAGATGTGAAACACTTATCATTTAGGGGAGGATCTTCAAAATGTGGTAAATGGAATAATTAATGAAAAAAACACAAATTTGATGAAACAATCAAAAAGATGTAAAGAAAATATCTATCTATCGAAACATATTAATTTATTTGGTTGCAATCGGGATAGGGATTATGTACCCAAAACTTTTCCTAAGCTGCAATACTAATTTTGGAACGACAAATTTGAGACTAATTTGTATTTATATTTATTTATTTACAAAAAATAAAACTAATCAATACAAACAATCACATTAATTTATTACTAAGCTAAATACTTGTGCTATGAAAATAGAACTTCTAGATTGAAGATTGAATCCCTGACCATCATATGACTAGGGGATGGTTTTACATACTAGCTACTGACTACTCAGCTACTTGTATTATATATGTTATGTGGGGTATAAAAGCAAAGGCTTATGCAAAAAAAGGCAATAGGTACCCAAAAAATAATATTGCAGTCGTCGAGGGTTACTAATTTGGAATATACCGAATTATACGACACACAGCACTTATAGCAAATATTTATAGGATTTTGGAAGGTTAAATTTTTAAGTAATATAAGTATATAAGTATATTTAAGTAATATAAGTATATTTCTAAATGTGGAGACCTGTAATTGGCCATCTATATTGTATCAATGTTTTCTATGCTTTTTTTTTGTGCTGTTGGTCTTCCATAAACATTAAATAAATAAATAAATAAATAAATAAATATTTTAAATAATGAATCCTCGGTGACTACATTCAAACATTTTTTAAATTTGTTGGATATTACTGATTTTGCTTTTATACCCCACATATGGTCTTACGTAAACGCTATATGAGGTATAAAAGCAAAGGCATCAATATCCATAAAATTAGAAAAATGTTTTCACTGAGGTTTATTACTTTAGAATGTACTGAATCATAGATTTTATCTATCTATTTCTTCTTCCAAAATAATGTTTCTTATAAGTTTATACTGTATATTTCCTATAAATCTATACTCCAGTACATTCTAATTTAATACTTTTTTTTAATATTGATGCTTTTTGGATAATTACTTTTATTTTTTAATCTATTAATCCATTACATATGATATGTACTTATCCAGGTACTTACCCAAGTTGAATAACATTTCCGAATCATAATCAAATATTTTTGCTATGGGTGGATATTTTTCCGCTTATCTTTCATATTTAAATATTGGTGTTTTATTATTTTATTGTATTACTATGTTACCGCTATGAGTTTTTAACACTGTTTTGTGTAATACGTTTATGTTTTTATGTATTATATTCTTCTTCTTCTTCTTTTTCTACCCCTTATCTAATTGGGTCGGGGACCCTGCACCGCATAGGAGTTTTCAACTCTTCCTATCATGGTCTGCGCTCTTAACTTACGGACTTTACACGAA
>JADDOH010004688.1:0-14803 GCA_016648135.1 Agrypnia vestita
ACCCTAGAAGAAGTTTAGCGTTTGATGCGTGCCACACACAGTGTGCGTACAATATTTGTTACGTTTATGCAAAAGTTATTTTTGTAATCAACGAGCAAATTCCCTATCATAAATATAATGAACTACACCTCAAGCCGTTAAATTTACAGTAATGGACTGCACCTCGCAAGGTCCAAAGTATTTTGTCTATCCAAACTTTGATGTCGTATATCTCCATAACTATTGACATAAGTTTATGGTTGCTTGAAAGTTTTCGACTCGTAATCAAGGCAGGAATTAATCTGTAAACTATTGTGGACTAGCTCTGTTACACCCTATATATTTACGGCCACATGATATATTTTATCATTCAACTGGCCCCTCCAAAGATAAGATTCTGACATTATGCTATTTGCAATACATATGTGTTGGCTTACTCATACCTATTAGAAACTTATCACAAATATTTCCATTTCACACAGTTAACCTGTCAGGTGCGGGAGTGCAGATCTGCGCGAAAACTTTTGTACCCTCTATGTGCCAGAGCGCAGATCTGCGCTCCTTAGACACGTATGCGAATTCGGCCTACTTTACCTGCGTTTGTGGGTTTTTAAAGCTTATCATTGGTTGTATCTCAAGTTTTTGAATGAATGAACGAGTTCTATTTGTCAAGTAATCTCATTTGCCGCGCGAACCAGACAAAAAATCATTCCAAATGTCATCTTAGAACCGCGCATTAATTGTGTTATTTATATGTTAAAAAAAGTGTTTTATTTTAAATTAAAAAGTGTTAAAATGAAGTATTTTTATATTCTTTGATATATTTAGAACGAAAATATTGAAATACAATATCTTTAGCAACGATATAATAAACTGTAGATACGTTACAAGCGTGAAATCTTAGCAACTCAAAAGTAAGGCCTTGCATTTGTTATCGAACGGATTTTCTTTGTGATCAGGCGCGACGCTATGCGGAAAAAGGTACAGAGTATTGTACACTATTGTATGAATGAGTATGTTATTTTATTCACCGTGACTTCAAATTACCTGATTTTTCTGTCTACGCACAGAGCGTTTGTGAAATAAGATTTGTTGTCTCTTTCAATACAATATTTGCTACATATAAAAGCCAGCTAGTATGGGAATAACGTGTCTGTATTATAATACGTCAATGGTGTTTAGTGTTTTTGCTTCCATGGCTTTATTTGATAAACATGTGCGTATTTTTTCTGACAGTAAATTTCGTTAATTATTTTCATAATAAATGAATAAGTAATTATTGAAATATAAGTATATAAATATAAGTCTGTATATTGAGAAACCAAAAAACTGCTACTTCTTAGCTATTATTGTTGATTTTTACATGAATATAACCGTCACAAAAAAGTGTCTAAAAAAACAGCAATCATGCGCAAAATTGCGCGACAGACAGTACATCCCGCATTACGTGCGGCCGGCATCCGACCGGTTAAATGCTTTTTAATGATCAAAGATGTAGGGGACATCTGGATGTTGAAAGTCACAGCCTAAACTTCTCAATTAACTGACGGATGTTAAGGATCTGTTTTCTTTTACATTCTTCCTGCTCTTGAAGAATTTTGCGAACTTATGTAGTTTTTTGATTATGCATAATAATTTTTTTTTGTTATGCTTATTAATATGGTGAGACAATTTTCATTATTATTCAACTAGTCTTCTTTATGTATTGCGATCACACCCAGTCCCAAGGCTAAATTCTTGTCCTTCGAATTTTATTACAAATGTCCTGATCCCCCATCTTCCTAAAAGTTTTAAGAGTTCTACTCGTATGCGATCTCCACCACGTAATTTATTATATTTCAGGTTCTTGATTGCATTTTCTATTTCATTTTTCCAGATTTCTGGTTCATGGTCGCTAGTCTCTAATAATGTAGTAGTTTTTTTTATCCCCAGTGTATATTTTTCTAAAACACTCCATATTTAATAATTAATTAGATATATTGCTACTTCCTGCTGTGCTGTTTTAATTAATCAATAAGAATTTGCCCTTCTAGGATTTTAGAACATATTTGATGCCACTTAAAAAAATATTTTGTGTTTCAGCATCCATTCCAAAACTAAAGAGTTTAAATCCTCAACCAGAAACTACAGTTACAACCACTACCCCAACACCTGATGATACTAACAGGTCTGCTGTAACTCCTAAATGAAACCTTAGTCAAAACTGGCATAAGATTTTTTTATAAATTTAATTTAATTAAATACATAACAGTTGATTACGGCTTATTTAAGCAGAAATAAAATGAAAATCACTCTGTTATACAAACAAGTTTTAAAATAATAACTTTGATTTGAAATATGGTTTTAATTGTTAATTAAATATTTTAAAATTAATTAAATCTGAGGCATTTGAAAGAAATATGATTATTAGGGAAAAACATTTAAAAATTCTGTTTTCTGCCAAAATGTAGTGAATCGATCAGCATGATAACAGAAGAAAAGTATAAAATCATTAGAGGTTTGCATTGGTGGCAGAATATTACCAGTGTTAACTATGTATGTTTAAACCAATTTTAATTTTTTTCGTATCAATGCCAATGATTATTGCTTTATTATTTGTTATTGTTTTAACATGCTCCTGTTTGATGTGAATTCAAATTGAATGCGAATGAAATATTGGACCTCTTTTAAAATAAAATTTGTGTATTTTAAAAACTACACAAAACATTTTATGTTGAGTAATCCAAGTGGTAGATGACGTAATGAGTCCATGGAAGCTGCCTCATCAAGCAGGCCCGCAAAAGTAATTTACTTTTCAGAAGGGAGGAGTCAAAAAGAGAGAAAATATGGATAATAACTCTGATTTCCTTGAAACCTAATTTAGCACCATCCCCGCTTATTTTTGGCGATGCCAATTTTTGAATATCGATGACCGATTTATAGTAGGGTTCCACTGGGCTATCAATCAAATTTCAAGATGTTTAACACTGACTGAAAATATGAAATGGCTGTGATAATTATTTTGTTTAATAACAAATATTTAGTCTGATTTATCTCTACAATATATTTGCAAACTTTAATCGTAATCACATATGCATTACTCATATGTGCAGTTTTATTAAAGAATTGACAAACAAATATACAAGTTACTGTTGTCCCTTTAATGTTCCTACTACTATTAATTTTATCTTAAAATATTTTATTGCAGTGGATCCTTCATTAAAATGGTGGTTCATTTTTTTAAAAGAAAAAAATAATACATTACTCAAGATATCGTTTACAAAATTTGATTGTTCATTATGCACATTATATGTTTAACCAATTAAAATAAAACATCTTACTCTAAGTCAATTTTAAAATACATATCTCTTTAAATTAAGTAAGATATTGTGTTATGAACAGTGGGGTATCTAGTAGTAAGTCTGTGCAGTTAAAAAACATAGGTACATGAACAAGACAGGCTTAGAACGAGCAACTTTTCAAATGGAACGCGGCGACTCATGTCGGCCAAAAATATTATTGTAAAAATTGAATTTAATCATCTTTAACTAATTTCATAATTATTATTATATTAACTTTTTTATTATTTTTGTTTATTTATGGAATTTTATTCCTAGTTACAAAGTGTTATCAAATGTAAAGATATATGTTTTTGTCTCTGTGCTGCTCTATAATTAATATTATTACGAGATTTGAATCTGATAGAATGGCCCCCAGAATAAATTTTAAGATGAAATAGATTGTTTATGTTGTTTAAAATTAAGTAATCTTATTTTAAAAAGTAAGGGATTAAATTAAATTAATGCACCAACGTAAAGGATAGTGTCAGGGAGGTTAAATATTCTACTATTTCAAACAAATGTGTAGTACATAATATTGTTTAAATAAATAATTAGTTTTAGAGTAATTAGTAAACAGTAAATGTGGGACAATTACATAAAATAAAAAATCCTTCGTATTCGAAAAGTTCACCTGCGACAGAGTGGAGACCACATCATTTAGCAGCCAAAATAAGGCACCAAAATAGACAAAATGATGAAACACCGCTTTGCTGGTCATCACTACATAGTCTTGAAGCAGATGTTGTGATAGCGCCGCACCACAAAAACTAGGTTAAAAATGTAGAGTTTTGGTGATACGTATTATAAAACGTTAATTACAAAAAAATGTGGATATAAAAATATACAGCTATTATTATTGTGGTTAATTATGCAAATTGATTCTATAGCTACTTTGAATATTGTCAATATGTAGCGGTAATAATTTAGAAAACAATACTTAATAATAATGCTAAACCGATTTTATATAAATGAACAAAATTTTAATTTTTTTTATTTATTGCATTTAAGAAAGTAAGTAGGTAATTATTTTATTTTCTGTTTAATAAATATTGTTAAATATACTCAATAATTTTTAGGATGATATTAATATTCATGTGCACCAAGAAGTTTGAGTGAATTATTTATAAATATTTTTGTACTTTTGCATGTATTGAATAAAAATAAAATTTACTATTGAAAAAATTCTAAAATTATTTTTAATTTTTAAAATCAATACTAATTCATTATGCCTTTGTCACCTTTATCTCATTTAGCATTAATACCCTTCCTAATCAGCTATAATAACATAAAATAATATTAAAAATCAGGAATTTATGCCCAATCCGTTTCATGAATACACAATTATTGGATTTATTTTTGCATTGTAACTACATATTAAGGAATGGCCATTTACTGAACAAATATATGTATTCTTTTATGGTAAAAATCCCACCTACCTACGAGGAACAGTAATATAACCAAGCTCACTATGCAATGAATTAATATAAAATTCATGCAATTTTACTTAAGAGCATTAAAATTTATCCAAGTTCCATCCTCGTTTTTATGATGATAGTTTTAGCAGTGAAATAATTTTAAACAGCAATTAACCAAGACTATAATTTAAAGGTACTCAGATTGATGAACACAGGTATGAGAAATTTAAACAACATTGGACATTATTATCAAAGATGTTTCAATACTAAATTACTAAATCAGAAGTCAAAAGTGAGATATAACATGGTGGGAAAGCTAATTAAGAATATTACAGATGACGCAATTAATGCGAATATGAGAGGGAAATATATAAGGCTCTGGTTACAATAATACAACTTTCACGCAAAGGGGGATAATGTATCAAAATGAGGCCTGCCTTGGATTTTGAAGAAATAACAATATTGTATTGGCCTATGAAGGACTTATTTTATTAAAGATGTGTACGCGTAGTATATGTATCATCAATATTCTTATTATTTTTAATCAAAGCTAAGCTGAGTGTATGATATTAATAATTGATGTAATTTGGTGGTCACCCAGGATGAGGGTCCAACATCCTATTCTTCGGTCCCTAGGTGATACTACTGCCGGACGAAATGATGTTTGTTTTTTGGATTTTATGTACGAAGATTGCTATTGCAAAAAATACATAAAATTACAGGAATAATCAGTTGGGATTCACTGTAGTCTATCTGGTTTGAAAATTTCTGAAACAAAAAAATTTTACTATGCAAATTATTTATTTTTTATTTTTATTAAATTGGTACATTATCAGTTTTTTCTGTTAAGACAATCAAGTCTATTTTGTGCGGTTTATTTTTTTGTAGTTTTAAAGTTATGCAATATGATACTACTTGATTTCAGTGAGTTGGATTCCATCAACATAATTGAGTGTACCATATGAACCTAATGAACTAGATATTGAATGAATAAAAACTTATTGAAATAGATGAATGAATGAATGAATGGCTTATGAAAAACGGGCTGTCAATTTAAACAATGATGACTGCGTTTAGGAATTAATAACTGAACAAATATCAAAAATTATTATTTGAATGGTTGAAACCTTGAAAGAGCATATTATGGAATTTAATGATGATATTTTAACTGATGAAACACTGACTGATATTTGAGATTTGTATCTGATTGTGTCGATGATTGGTAACTGATTTTTCACAATAGGGTAATTTCATATATTACAATTGATTAAAATATATGAGATAGATTCATAAACGCCCTTGAGGTGAGTACTAATGAAAACGGCGTTATATAAATGATCCAACTATTATTATTATTATTATTAATTATATTCTATGAATCAGTATTGATAATGTGGGGTAATGTTTCCATTCGTAATTTTTATTATAAAAATCTTTAGAAATAGCACTCTGTTGAAACGCACATGATTGGTCTTGACCTAATATCAACTCGCGTGTTTGGTATAGTGCCGTAGTATTTGTATATCAGGGTACCGTACAATTGTGATGCACATTCTCATGCTAGTGAAATGACATATTTTAGCGGGAATTTAAAATGTTGAATTTCAAAATCATTTTTATAGTCTTTAATTAAAAAAAAAAAATTTCATTGACGTATTTTCTAGACCAAAGTAAAGATTATTCTATCAACAAAAAAAGTGAGATTTCCTTATTCAACCATCAGTGCTGGACAACAGTTATATCTCAGTTACCAATTATAAATACAATACCATCGTATACAAATCTCAAATAACTGTACCACGTTAATGGGTTATTATAACGGTCTAATCATCACTAATGTAAGTTGATCCCAATATTGAATGTAGCCAGCCTTAGAATTTTTATAAATTAAAAATGTATGCAGAGAAAGTCATAGAAGAAAATACTCCCTTTCTCATTTTCGGGTTTCGTGTCTACCATATGCGTCGGAATCTCCATACAACTTACTGATTTGTGTGAAAAAACCATTAAAAATTTGAAAAATCCTAAATTATACTATAATTATTTTTTTTTTTAACGAAAATTTGATAGATCTTCTTGATCGTCGCCACGAGTCTACTTGCGAAGAGCTCGATTGGATCACAGGAAAAGAGTTAAAAATCAATCCAAAGTTTTTGCGTCAAACGAGCAGACGCCACGAGTTAATATAAAGGGAGTAAAAATGTGCAGACATTGATATTACAATTTTTATAGAATGTTTATGTTGTATCCTTATGCAGGGACCGTTAGCCCAGAAACATGTTGATATATCAACAAATTAGTGGTTTAATATAAATAGCTTGTTAATTTTATTAATATTGCCACCGCAAAGACATTTTGCAATTACGCATTGAATAAAAATTAAAAATGAATGATGAAAAACGTGTTTTTTTTAAAATTACATCAAATAGAATATATTTCGTATAAAAAGATTAGAATTTATTTTCTTGCATTTTATTTATTGAAAACCAGTGAGAAATATTATTTTGGTACCAATTATCATTTTTTTGTATGTAGCTATTTGGTTTGAAACTGTCTTGTGATGTCTTGGTGTGAGTGAGTGCACCAATATTATTTGATGCTAATTATCGGCAGACTAACTACACCAGGCAATGAGGCTCACATTAGTTAGGTCCACACCCTCCAAAACTATAGTTTTGATACTTTTGGGAGTGTCAACATGTTCGTTTATATGGACTAATAATTTTTGAAACCCACTACACTAAGAAATGGAAAAATTAACTTTAAAAAAGTCGTTCCTAACATGCACTTGTCACATGTCACATAGTATTGCTTGCCCAACGGTACTTGGCGTGCGGCGAATTTTGAACTAAAATCCGCCCCGCCCGCACCCGGCGGTAACCCCTCGCCCTATCATTCAGTTCATTCTCGTCTTTGAGCGCGAGCTGTGACATCTTGATTACCATTATACACTGAATTATTATGTCCAAAACATCCTAAACAGTCCGGGATGGTGCAAGAACAATTGCCAATGAAGTATTAAAGTTTTGCGAAGCAGAAAAAGCGAATAATGGACCGATATTACCGTCTGACAGTTTGACAGATAGAGCGGCCGCCATTACTGCATGGTTTCTTTAGTGCTGCCCGACCAAATTTCTGTATTTAATACGACACCGGTCACCGGATATTCTGTACATTATGTATTGTGTAATAAATTTACACCTTAAACTTCTGTTACGCGATAGGAACGCCCTCCCTCGCACGCCTATTTATAGTGGTACGTCTATAATTCCCCACTAAGTTAAGAATACACCAGAATATTGTCGAAAAGTGAAAACTGTTATAAGAGAAGCAAGATTTTTTCCAATTGCAGGTGAATATAAACACCTAAAAACTTTATTGCGCTAGCATCTGTTAAGTATGCCTTTACATTAAGTCATAAAACACTGAAAATGAACATTGCACTTTATATAAGTACATATTTAAAATTCTTAAAAAGTTATTTTTTGCCAACATATCGACGGCTCCTACGTATAATATTGTAACCCACAAATCGAAGATTTTGAGTTCTTTGTGTATACACATGTGTATTTAATTATATCTTTAATTCCAAGAAGGAAAAATATATATTTTGCAATAAATAACGTTTTATTATTATAAATTTTTTTTTTTCGTTCTAGGAATTAAATACATAATTAAAAACATATGAAATACAGAACAAACTCAAAATCGTCGCTTTGTGGGTTACGATATTATACGTAGGAGCCGTCGATATATCTACATAGGAGATGGTTTTTGAATAAGAAACGTAATTTGTGGAGAATTTTGGAAACTCTTTTTCAAGAGATACCTTTTTTTTATTAAGACTTTTCGATAGATAATGGAAGAGAATTTTAAAAATATGTAAACTTGATTATTTAAAAAAAAGAACAGAAAAATGTTTCCGCCCGGGATCGAACCGGGGACCTTGTGCGTGTGAAGCACACGTGATAACCGCTACACTACGGAAACTGACAGTCGTGGTGACAAATTGGATGTATTTAAATCATTATATATTAAATGCAATAATGTACATATTTTTAATTATTGACCCTGGAAACAAAATGATAATTTTGAACCATTATGTGATTAACTGCAAAATTCAAGCCAAAAAAAACAAAAAGAGCCGATCATTATCTAACACGAGATCTTTTCCAGCTGTGACAGCCTATTAGACAGTAAAAAGTGCTTCGTAAAAATGTTTAAATTATTGTCAAATGTTACAAGTAAACGTCAGCGATAAAGTTGCAATTATTACTTGTGTGCGTGCGTTGCTTGCACACTGAAGCTCGACCATAGAGCTTCAGTGGCGCGCGGCGGCAAACCGCAGAATTAGCCAGTAGGGATGGGTCGTCGACGTATTTACCGTCGACGAAACGAGACCGTCCACGTCCATCCATCGACGAGACGATCAACTAGTTGAATTCGTCAACTAGTTGACGCGTCAACTTCGTTACGCGGACGTCGCGGACGTTCTATCTAAACATCGGGACGATGTCAACTGTCTACGGTTTGACGCGACGCTGCTCAACGGCACAACCGTTGGTTATTTTTATTACGTTAATTTTTAAAATTTAAAGAAGTTCGAAGGAATATAGTTTCGGGGAAAGTAAAACCGCTACTTGTGCTTATATGTAAAAAGAAATATTTTATTATTTATTTGTTTACGCACATTATAGGCTTTTACATATTGTTTTATATACTTCTTTCTATATATAACAAAGAAAGAAGTAGGTGTACACAGCAATATCAGGTGTTAGCAGTAAAATATAAATATAAACTACATATATAAGCAGTGAAAGTATTGGGTATAAGCATTAAAATGTGAGTAAATAAAATGAAGGAAACAATGATTTTGCATAATAAAGGCACCAGTTATGAGGTGCGGTAAAAAATACTTTACATTTATTTATTATCTATAAATTTATAAATAAATACATAATTTAAAAATACTTTACATTTGAGATGTTATATAGAAATTTATTAAAGAATACATCTTTCAAAGTCAGGCTTTCACTTTGCGGTGACATTATTAATAAATAAATATATCTGTATTATTTGTCAACTTTAGTTTAAGGCTCAATCTGAGAAAAGGAACATTGTTCCCGAAACATGTAAAAAATCAATAAAAAGTGGTGTAAACAAAATTATAATAGATTTATTTTTTTATCTATAAAGTTGAAAATAGGGAATTTTTAATAAAAATTAATTAAACCTAAATTCAAGATTATATTACATATATAATAATTAATGTTGGACTCCTGAATAAGGACCATAGTTAGGTATAGAAAATTTTATTCCCTACAAGTTTGTTTATCATTTATATGCTAAAGTTGAAAAGTAAGGAAATAACACAATAATTAAATTTTAGCATCCCTTTTCAGGTAGATATAAGAAGTCGAGATCGATCGAATAAAATATTGATTTTAGAAAAATATCTAGCCGGCCTGTTAATTAATAATAGTTCAATAAAAAATAAAATAATTAAACAGAATTGTTTTATTTTATACAGCGTAAAATTGGGAATTCACCGAATCGTCGCACGTGACATCACAAAAAATCAAGTAAAAAAATAATAGATAATAGCTTATTAAGCCTATCTCGCCCTACGCATGTATTCAAATTTCTATGACGTCTATGGCATCTACAAGTCGACAGCAAGAGATGAGAGAGAAATAAACGGAGACGTTTTGTCTTGCTCTCGCTCGTTGCTTTGCATTGCGTTAATCTCGAATCGTCCACCGACCAAGGCGGCGTCCGCTGTCCACCGTCTACGAATTCAACTAGTCCATGCGATAAACGTAAACGGTCGACGCGTCGATGCAACGTCAACGGTTGATTTCAACTAGTCCGTCCATTCAACGCCCATCCCTATTAGCCAGTCTGTCTCTCAGCAACAAGGTGTAAACATCGCCGGCATCGCGGGGGTGAGAACGTTGGGTTTTCGCGTATAATTTTTCCAGAGGGGCCGCGACTAAAGCCTCTCACCATGGATCCCGAAGCGTTCCTGGACGTGGCCAACCAGGTCATCAAACTAAAGATGTTTCCTTATTTTGACATAGCACATTCTCTTCTGTGCGCCCTGGCGGTCAGGGAGGATCTCGGCGCCGGTAAGTACACATACAAAATATTCAGTACAAATCACCCCACATTTATTCAGAGGATCTAAATGTTGACATTTTCCTACTAGCCTAGTTAGTTGTTCTTGTAAGAATTTTTCGATTCATTAGTCAAGTGTAAAATTATCTACTCATTGATGTATAACGTCGTTAAATAGTACGACAATTCCATAATTTTGCAATTATTATAGTTACGGTTGATTGGGTACCTTGCTGAATGCCGTCGGACAGATTCGGGAAACTTGTGGCAGTGAAAGTCGCGGTTAGATGTTAATTGAATAATCCAGTTTGAATCTGATAGCGGACCAGCTGTTGCTCGCTGGGTTTTTGATATAAATAAAACATAAAATTGTAAATGATATCTTGTATGTAATATTATGTGTTAGACATTACTTGGTTGAAGTATTTAAAGTCCCCGTTTCTTTTTATCTTTCCGATAGTGGAATGTTTATTTCACTCGCTTCGCGCGGCAATTCGAAATACATTTTCCGGACGTCATTATTATTTTTCGGGCGGGCTGTTTTCGCGCTATTTTCGTGCTACTTTTTCTCGGCTGACATTAATATTTTTGTCATATATAACGTGGCGGTCGTTTTGACGTTTTTGTCGCTGCATCGCCATCACGCCGTGGCCTGTAGCGGTGTGCCCACGTGTATTTTATATTACGCGGTCCGGGGTATTTTTATCCCCAGTCGGCTTCCCGGCACGCCGCTCCCGGTATCTGAGGCTATTTTGCTCTGATGTCCGCAGGGCCGCATTCGAGCGCGCGGTGGCCAGAAAGGCAATACGATACAAATAATATTTTTGAAATCCAATTTCTAAAATAAAATTTCTAATCGTTCATACAAGTAGAGACGACTTTAATAAATTATTTTAATAACATACCATTTTGCCATTACATTTTAAATCATAGAAGTCTTACAGAGACGAGGCTATTAATTTGAGAAACGTGTATGGAGGTCTTATACATATATGGTGGCCCAGGGCTTACAACCTGTGTGAGCTGGCTTAAATGATCATTCTACACAATGCATTTTTGAAAGTTGTGCATATATTCCAAATCTGAAAACCTTCCGTACATTTTGATGGGGGCTGTGTTGTAATAATGTATTAATTGTTGTAATTGTATAAGGTTGTAAGCCCTGGGCCATCTTATGTAAATGAGACTTCCATGCACTTTTCTCATGTAAATAGCTTCGTCTCTGTGATACTTAATTAAAATAATAATCTCGCATTGGATATAAATATCCAGTGATTGTGTTCTCAGAATACACATTAAAATTAAAACCTTTATTAATTTCATTTTCTGTTACTTTACAAAACATTTTTGACAAATGAATAAGGATACTTGAATTTTGAAAAATATATTTTTAAACTATTCAATTAAAATGATGCCGATCGGTTTCCGGTTCTTCCCGGCTTTTTCAATTTCTTTTTGCGACGCGCCGACGAGGAATAAATATACCTGAGTACATACATTTCTAACGTTCTCTTCTTACCTTAACATTGACTTTTTATTTTGAATCCACCAGTGGTCAATCCACAATTCTGATTGTATCGGACAGGTAGAATTATGACGACGGGATGATGATGATGATGATGACCCGTCTGATATGACGATGTGATGATGATGATGACCCGTCTGAAGTCAAGAATTTTGGCCCTTACGGAGGGCTCAGGTCCGTTGTATGGGCCCACCTCGCCTCCAAGCGGATAGTCGGCGCGGGCACTGAGCCGGCGATCGGCCCGATTCTGAAAATAACAATGTCTGGATCTTTAAGATCTTTATCCCAACACTTAATAGACGATAATAAAAATTAAAAATGTCCAGAGTGGGTTTTGTAATTCTACGGCTCAAATACACTGTATTAAAAGATGATATAAGAAAGATTGTTTCTTACAAACGTATTCATTTCTTCATCCACAGCGTCCTGATGAAATATTCGGCGTTACCGCGTATTCAAATCTTCCCATCTTGACATTTGACAGATAACAATTTACATCTTTCTCCCTCCCTCTATATCTATCTCATGTAGAAACTTACAGAAACAAACACCGACGTAAAGCTATGTCTCGTTTATTTTTAATTTTTATTATCGTCTATTAAGTGTTGGGATAAAGATCTTAAAGATCCAGACATAACTGTCAAATGTCAAGATGGGAAGATTTGAATACGCGGCAACGCCGAATATTTCATCAGGACGCTATGGATGAAGAAATGAATACGTTTGTAAGAAACAATCTTTCTTATATCATCTTTTAATACAGTGTATTTGAGCCGTAGAATTCCAAAATCCGCTCTGGACATTTTTAATTTTTATTATCGTCTATTAAGTGTTGGGATAAAGATCTTAAAGATCCAGACATTGTTATTTTCAGAATACGGATGGATATGTGACATCTCCGACGGAGGGCGTTGGAAAAATTCCACGAAGAAATTGCATTTTTGGTCTTATCTTGTAAAGTGTTGAAATATTTGAAATACTTAAGAAAATGAAATATTTAAGTTTGATGAAATATTTAATGAAATATTTAATGAAATATTTAAGAATTAGATAAGACATTTGTAAATGTAATACTGAATAAAATTGATGTTTCGTGGTCTTGATATACAGGGAAAGCTCGCGCGATGGGAATAAAATCATTTTTAAATCGCGCGGAGCGCTGCGGACTATCATAGAATGGCCGCTATTTTGATGGAATTTATGTAAATGTCCTGCCTCGAAGAGGCGAGGAAGTAAAAATACATAAGTATTTAAATGTGCCAAATGAGTCCTTTGTGTGGTATTGTAAAGTAGAAATTAAAATAAAAAATGTTTAAATTGAGAGTAAAATATCTCGCGTGGGCCCTTGACCGCGCCGCCTGTAGGCGCGGGGAGTGGAAAAAACCCGGCGCCATAGTCGCGCCGTGCGTCTGGAACGAGGGCCAAAGCGAATATTTTTGAACTCTGATTACGGACGTCACAGACATCCTAGCGAGCTGAAACATTTTTTATTGTGTTCCTCGTGTGAACATCTATAGGAATGATATGTTTTTGCTTATCTGAAAGTTGGCTGCTGCGCTTTGTTTGAGGTGACACACTTTGTCTGCCTATTACGCAATTAATATCTATCCGACATACTTGAAAATATCACCAAAGGATGCGCTTGGTTGAGATCTATCGAATGGTATAACTTAGAATCTCGTAAAATCATGTTTACTATTTTTAACCGAATTAAATGTAAATTAATTCTTGAAAATGCCGCGGTAAATCGGCATATTTTGTTGAATAACTAGGTAAATTCACTCTTGCGGTTCCAGTAAACGACATCATCCTATGGGCAAGACATAGATTGGTATAGATGATGTGTTAAATTCCCCGGGGGGGTGGCGTTTAATTTGCTATCGATTAAAATATTTAATTTTAATCCGCGAATCGGCACGGGAGGCCGACATTTTGCGCTCCAAGCGCCCGGTGAATCGAGCGCGCTGATTGGTCGGCGTCGCGAGACAGGGGGAAGCTTTCCGCACTGTATAAATACTGCGCCGGGCGGGCGAGTCGCTCATTCTGCTGGGAGCCTCTGCCGAGTACGCCTACTGGAACATTTTATTCTGCGTTTTACTTCACACCCTGCTTGACCCCTGCTTTTCTTCTTTGGATTTGGACTCTGGATTTTCTACTGACTTCTGCATTTGGACTTGGCTACGATTTTGGATTTATTGGACTTGTTTTTTACCACCTGAGGCGACGACTTGGCTTGGATTCTGGACTTGGAAAATTTTCTGCGCTCTACACTCCCGGCCTGCTAGTACATCGGGGCTTCGGAAGCGAACTCAGCGGACCGCACCTGTTATTTAATTGTTTCCGTGTGGAACAATTGGTCCTTCGAGAGCCGGATTGCTGAGTTTCGCTTCACCACAGCGGAGCCAGGAGGATGTCGCGATCTGGGAGCCACCAGGAGCGCATGGAGG